>PVIR01039770.1:0-13714 GCA_004026965.1 Petromus typicus
TTCTATTAATTACACATTGCAGGCTAATTGGTAATTCCTTGCACAACCTTCTTTCTGAAGATGTTTTATACTGCAGTTGTTAGTTTTCTTCCAGAACAACAGGTGTGTCCATTGGGCTGATGCTCCCCCCACAGCACACTGCTCTGACTGTCTCCATGAAAAAAGACAGCAAGTCTCCAAGTGAGAGGATCTTTGTCGCTCCCTGAAATTGGATTTTTTTATCAAAACCTTTATCTCAAATATATCACCATCATACCTCCAGAAGGAACTAATGACTAATTTGTTAGAGAATGTTGTGCCAGCCAAGAATTTTGCATAGAAAATATTTATTTTTCTTCTTCTAACATTTACTTGTAGGGAGATGGAATCAAATAGAGGAAGAGGGAGGAGAAGAATGAAGTGATATGTATGGCTGGATTTTCTCAAGTTGTAATCAATATAGTTTTGGCACTGATACATTGTTCTTTTTCTGAATCAATAGAATCCAATACATCTACTATTAATGTTATCTTTCAACCTCACTACTAAGCTTTCACCAAATTCCCTCACATCTCTAATCATATTCCTAAAACTCAGGCTTCAACTATGAAGCAGATTTGGATTTGACTTTCATTCTGTACTCTCCAGCTCAGCCATGGATACATTTCCCATCATATTTTTCCTGCGCTGCTAGGGCCACACCCTATTTTTCTCCCTTGACCAACATCAAGACACATCATGACCTCCTGAGGAGGCTACTTCTGAGAATCGTAGATGCTAGGTAAATATTCTTGTTCACTGTAGCAGCGACCACTATATCACCTGTGCTTCTGTGTGGGTTTCATGGAGCTCAGACTGCCCACAGTGTTTTGAGAAAAACAGATCTTCAATCACTGAAAAGAGAAAATCTGCTTCTGTGGTCATCCAAGGATATGTCTGAATTATTTTTTATGTCTAAGTTTCAATTTTGTTGCTGAAATTATCAAAATGTCACTTCTAAAACACTTCAAACCTTTATGAATCAATAAATATTCCAAAATAGAAATCTGTAATTATCTTTTTGTAACTTTCTAAATGCAAAAAACACCCAGTGAAAATGTCTGAGAGTCTGTTTTATTTCTTTGGATATAGGTTTGATAATCACAAACTAATAATAAAAAAAGAAACTTAAAGTCAAATCGTGATGCTTTCAATATGATCAAAAATAGAAAACATACGCTCTTTGGTCTCTCACCATGCATATTAGTAATATGTGGAATCACTTTGTATTTTGAAGTTTTATTTTTCAAAATTCAGACTAATTCCATGCCCTGTACATAGGTTCCATTTTCTGTAGCCCATTTCATGGAATATCCTCCTAACCCTATCCCATCCTCACTATGTTCTTTTGTGTTCCAGATTTCCTCTCCTGATTCAAATGTTCCAAAAGGCACCTTCTTGATAACCTATGGTGTTCCATTCCTAAAGCTTTTCCTCTTTATTGTGTTCAAAACATAAAGTCTTCAATGTTAGTATCACTTTATGAAGACATTCACTCTTTTGTTAGTGTGCACATGCTAAGATAATTATATAATTTCAGATTATTTAATACCATTCAATATGAACCAAAAAAGAAGCCATGGCCACTATGATCTACAACATACAGTGACATCCCTGGTTCCTAACTGACAACAAAATCCTCAGGGTTGATAGCAGGGAGCTTCGGTGCTATAGTTGATTCAGTCTCACAGTGAGCACATTTACTCTCTGGGCTTCAAATAATTTTCCAATCTAGCTCAGTGGAACATTCTCATAATCCTAACATTTTGGGATGCTGAGCCAGGAAGACTTCAAGTTCAAGCCCAGTCTGGGTAATTTAGCAACTTACAAAGACCCTGTCTCAGAATAAAAGTTTTTAAAAATAGCTGCTGAAATAGCTTAGCAGGAAAGCCCAAGGTGAGGTAGAGGCTGTTGTTTTATTTCTCTAGAAGATCTAGTTCTTCCTTTAGGCCATTTTTATCCTCTCCTTTTGAATCTTTCAATTAATTACTAAAGGTTAGATAATAATATTGTAATTACTTTTTGATCCTTTTTCCATCATCAAAAACATCATTTCCCCAGGAAATCTTTTCTGACATCTAAAACAAGTTAGGTTTCCTGCTGTACACAATTCCCTCACCAGGTAACATAACACTAATTGTACTTAAGTTACCATGTACTTGTGTCTGTCATTGTTTTCACTTATCAATCTGTACTTTCTATCCACTTTTAATTCTGTACAGGTTCCCATGCTTTGTCTTCCTCTTTCATCACTATATTTACAATGAAGAGCCAGTTATTTGCCACATAGAAGAGTTGCACAAGTGATTCCTCAGCACATAGGATCATCAAGACTCAGCTGGAAGAAGACACAGGCAGAGAAAGGCCATGTCTTTGCCCGATGCTGCTGCAGCTTCCTGGGCCCTATGTGATGAGTCTGAAGGCATGTAGAATTAATAATCCCAAGGTTGAGAGAGAAAGGATCCTTGTTGGAGATGAAAGTGGCCATTTCAATGAACATCTTGTTTTCTGCATTTTATGTAGGCGACGCCTCAATGTCTTAAACAGGAAAAAGTGGAGGCCTTAAAGAGACAGGGAGAAAAAGAAAAAGAATGGCTTCATTGGAAATAGCTTCACAAAATCAAATGGAGAATTTATCCATGTCTTCGCCTAACTACTATTAGTGGCTAATATAGACCAGATAAATATTCATGGCTTCATCAAAGAGAGAAGGAGACAGGAAATATCTGTGTGAAGGGCTTATTTTTAATAGTTTGGCTTAAAAAAGGCTAACTGAGAAAGTATTACTTTTTAACAGAGATGTGAAACACATAAGGATTTGTACATTAATTCCTTTCAGGTAGAAAGAGCAGTGTGAGCAAAGCTCCTGGGGTAAATATAAGCCTGATGTTTCAGAAGCAATAAGAAGGGAGTTTGTAGGTTAAGAAAAAATGGCAGGCGAGACAGAAAACTTTGTCAAAGTGGTAAGAATGATAGGGTTCTGAGAAGATTTTAAAGACCTTACATTTCTGGATGAATGACAAAGGAAGGCAAACACAAGGCTGATATATATATATATTTGTATATTTATATATATATATTTGTATATATATACATATATTTGTACATTACATATACACATAATGATTGCACTCAACAATGAGAATTTATACCAGTGTATGACATAACTTAGTTTTCATTTTTTCCCATAGCGCTACCCAGCCTACCACCCCCACCCCAATATACATAAACTTTGTTTCCTTTCTTTTTTGTTATAATCTCATTATTTTCCTCCTTCACCCCATTTTGCTTTGAGTATTTTCTATTTCACAATATGTAACATGCATTCTACATGATTATCCTATGTGCTGAGGAATCACTTGTATAACTCTTCTGTATGGCAAGTATCTGGCTCTTCATGGTAGATATAGTGATGAAAGAGGAAAACAAAGCACTGGAATCTGTACAGCATTGAAAGTGGATAGAAAGTACAGATTAATGAGTGAAAACAATGTAAATGTACTCATTTACATTTTTATTCTCTCATACCAGAGAAAATATGTGATATTTACACATCTGTGACCTATTTATTTCACTTATGCGGATGTCCTCAAGATACATCCGTTTAAGTATAAATGATTCAAACTTATCATTTTTATGGCAGAGTAATTCTCCATTCTGTAGAACCACAGATCTTTTATCCAGTCTTCAGTTGATGGACATTTGGGTTGTTTCCAAGATTTAGCAATCACAAACTGAGCTGCTATAAACATGGGTGCACAAAATAATTAAAAGGCTGATTTATATTTAAATACACTGAATGGCTACTTACATTTGAAGTGGGGGATACATGGTGAAATGACAAAGCCAAGGAGAGAAGAACTGCTATGAAGTTAATGGAAAATCCAAAGAGAATCAGTGTAAACTCAAATTAGGATGATGGGGTAGAGTTATAAATTTGTGTATTCTTGATAAATATTGAAGGGAATGTGCAGGATTCTATCAAAATTTTTTCTATGAGAATACTAAAGAGAATAAATGACATTACAAATTTTCTGACCTTAACAGTAAAAATGTAGAGTGGTCATTTTCCAACGGGGAAGGACCTAGTGAGATATTGTTGGCGAATGATAGCAGGAGTTCCTGTGAACACAAGTTCAATACTTAGATAAGATCCATATGTCCAGTAAGGAGTTCATAATATGTCTCAAGCCCATGTGAAATGTGGAAGTGTAGGGTACATATGTCATAGTTTATAGGGGGACACCAACAGAGAAAGCCAAACTAGAGAAATGGAGGGATCCAAAGTTTGTGAAACTTCAGTATGAAGAGGTAAAAGAAATGAAAATTAGCCAGTGTTAGGAACTGCAGACAATTTACTCAGAAATAAGACTTATCTATTGGGATTTACTTACTTGGATTTTGGGGTGTCTTCCCTGCCCTGTGGGATCAATTACTGGGATTATTGTGGAATCTGCCCCACCCTGTGGCATTTAAACTACAGGATTATTGCACTAGGATTGTTGGCCTTAAAGCTTACTGGGACTTACTGGGATTTAAGGATGTCTGCTTTGCCCTATGTAATCTTCAACTACAGGGATTACTGTGGGACTGCTCTGTTTTATGCATGCTAGGATTATGGGCTGAAGGCTTGGTGCCAAATAAAGGAACAGGTGAGCTGGGATTATGCTGCTACAGTTGCTGGCCTTTGGCTGCTGCTGCTCAGAGTAGCAAGAGTTAAACCTGGGATCAGCCTTTTTCCTCAAGGTTTTTACTTTGTTGTTTGTTGGTTGTTAATCCTTAACTGTGGGGCTATCGAGGAATTGGAGGGTTCTGGCTGCATCTTCTTCTCCATACACTCACAAGCTAAAAGTAAAGCAGAAAATAGATAAAGGACCTTAAACACTAGATGAAAACACTGCTTACAGGTAGGTAGCGATCAACAATTCCCAGTGGTTGTTGAAGGGGTTTGTACAGATTGTTGTATGGTACCTTGCTGTGGACTTGATATCAAAGTGTAACCATTGGAACAAACAATATGGATGCCAGAGAGAGCCAGGATAGTTGCAGTCTTATATGAGTAGGGATAAAATCCACAGGGTCTCTGGATCAGGACCTGTTGGAGCCAGCAAAAATCAATGTATAAACAGACTTTTTATGAAATTTTACTTATAACCAACAGCAGTAAACAAAAATTATTTATAATGAAGGATATTAGAGGTTAGAAGAAGTACTGAAGTTTCTAGAAAAGAAATAAGTATGGAAAAATCTGTTATAACAAAGTATGACAGAAATTTTATATATAAAAGTGTTTTATTTGGTCATGAGTCATACTTTGTATTTGGAGTATAGGGAAATAGAAGAATGGATACGTGTGTGTGTGTGTGTGTGTGTAAAATATAATATGTATTATATATAATATATACTAGAAGAATATATAAATAATAGATATATAGACATACATATATATATGATATACTTCAAAATATAAGTATACAGACAATAAAAAATATTCCATATAAAATATTGCAATGATTTGAGAAACCTAACCAATACAGCAGAGATGGGAATATTTCTCTAGCTAAGTTAAACTGGACAGTAGAAAGCAGGCAGCTACTAGAAGAATTGGCCTTTGTATTTATTCTCATTTGGTCACTCCAAATAATGGTGATTTCTGATTTTCATGAGGCAAATACTACATCCTCCTCCATTATTCCGTTCCTCTCTTTAATTGCAAGAGTCAACTATAAAAACCTTTCAGTAGTCCACAATATAGCATGACTAGTAAGATCCTCTTCAGAAAATCTTTGGAAAGAATTCAAGATAAGTGAGCCTTGCATCCATATATTGTCACAGCCTTTAATTAAATATGTAAAAAAAAAAAAAAAACCCTTCATGAACCAGGCAGCTTGCTCAAAAGGTCAGCGATACACCAGACATAGAGGTGGTGCAGACGTGATCAGAAGAGACTCAGAGCTAAGTTCAGGAAGTTGAATATATTCTCACAAGCATTTAAAATATGTTTTTATAGTGCATGTCTGAATTACCTATTTTAGAATTCCATGGTGCCTCTGCTTTCTACTGTTCATTTGTGAATAAATTAAAGGACCACCTGTATGGGGAAACAACCTGGGTTTTCCGAAATGCTCCTGTCTAAACCATAAATACTTGAAGAGAAGTTTTCTTATTTCTCAAACTGCAGCACTCTGCACTGCAATGATGGGAACTCTGTACTTGACCAAAATTCAGATTCGCAGGTTCCTCTGCCAACCTACAGAATCGAGGTCTGCTCTCCTACACACCTCAGGACCCAGGTGTTAATGTCTGAGTTCTTCTCTCCAGAACTACCCTGTATCCCTGAGAAGGAAAGGACAATTACTGTGAAAACATTGTCATCATTTGGTTTCATTTCACAATTTTTGTAAGTCATTAAAGTTCTTTGAATTATTTGGTCATGCTGGCTAATAATTTCAGTTCTAGCCTCTAAATGTCATTCAGAAGATCTGCTCAGAAAATCAAAATGAGGCATATTAAATTATGAGGGCTTGTTCCATTCATTGCTTTTCTTCTAACACCGAACTTTATTTTTAGATGAATAATTGCATCCTTTGTACTGAGAACAAATTAATAACCACTTGCATTTAGCAATTTCAATTTCACTACCATAAAGGCTCATGTACCCAGGCTGAGTAGAATATCTCAGTGACAATTAGTTAAAATTTAGCTGGCCTTGTGGAAAAAAAATCTCTATTCCAAGGGCAGCTGTTGTTAAATGAGGACATTTGGGTTACTAGGCAAATATTAAATTAGATGAGTTTGCAGAAGCCATAAACATGTTATTCCAGAGCCCTACAAGAAGATAATAGAAGTAATAACAAATAGGCTTTGAAATCACATTTTAATTAGACAAACTGTTCTACGCAGAAACCCTGACACAGCACCAGCTATGGGGCCATGAAGCTCATTAAACATATAGATATGAGCCAGTCAATTTGGAAATAAAAATGTACCACTTAATAAGCAGTTTTGCTCAAAATAATGACTTTCATAAATCATTATAACTAGAATAATATTGAATTGAGAATATGCCCTATTTGACTTTATTATTATTAAACATTATTTATGGATACTGAAACAAAGTTCAGTTTTGTTATATTTTCAAGAATATGAAAATTTAATAAATAGAAATGTTCACCATCAAATACACTTGCTTTCCCGTTTCAGAAGAAATAGGGATAGGTTGGAATTCTAGAGCTTGAAAGGAGTCTATGCGTTGAATGTAGCTAAAGCTGTGACAATATTTCCTTAGTGTGTTTTCAGTACTGGCTTCTGTGTGCCTTACTACTTTCAATGATAAATTCTTCACCTTACTCTCCTTCAAAGGAGACTAAATGTCATAAATTTCACAGTATGAGTTAATAGAGTCAGCTTTGGTCTCTAGCAGGCTTCATTCTTTTCCCACCATTTCACTTCTTTAGATCTTCCATCACTTAGGAGCTCCTAGAACAAAGCACAGATAGACTTCACTAGATCTCCAAAGAAACTGACAGGGCTCACTTCCTGCCTGTACCAATCATTGACCTGAATGCAACTCCACAAACCTTTAGGGCCTGCTTATATGGTGCTTCTCTCCTCGGGTGCTGGACGTTAGGAGGTCAAGAATGAATGCAACTAAGATGTGCTTTGAATTCCTGAAATGAGGTGGGGTTAGACACAAGTGAGGTTCCAAAAGGTTCATGTTATATTAGTTGAATTCACAATGAAAGATTAAGTACTATATGAGTCCTAGGATTGTATGTTATATATTGTGAAATAGAAAATGCACAAAGTAAAATAGGGTGAAGGGGGAAAAATAATGATATTATAACAAAAAAGAAAAGAAACAAATTTTATGTATATAGGGGGTGTTAGAGTGAGTAGGGCTATGGGGAAAAATGAGAATTAAGTTGTGTCTTATACTGGTACAAATCCCCATTCTGGAGTGCAATCATGATGCGTATATGTAATGTACCAATAAAGATTTCAATAAAAAATGAAAGATTAAGCAGTATAGACCAAGAATGGAAGGTAAGAGCCAGAACATGCCATCATGGGATATATCAGCTACAGCAAAATTAAAAGGCGAGGACATTATTCATGTGGACTAGTCCTTGTCAGGATACAGAAAAGTACAAAACAAAAACAAGCAAACACCTAGCAACCCAGTTCAAAATGTGATACTGGATAAGCAATTTTTTTTTCTTTATCAACTTTGATCTTAGTCAACATCACCATTTGATGTGAAAAATTCTATCTGCAATATTATTCTGATTCAAGCTTCTATATTATCTATATTTTAGTATCCACTGGGTAATTATCTTACTGAAAGTCATAGGCTGTATAATTGCCTTGAATTTCAGAGATGGGAAGGCTCATGAAAAAATTCATAAAAGTAAGATATACAATTTAGAAATACATTGATAAAGTATATTTTATAAAATGGATCAGTGACCACTGACTTTTCTTCAAATAAGAATTTGTTAGAAGGCAAGACATTAGCTACGAAGGTTTATTTAAGGAACATAAAATTAATTCAAAATTATAAAATATGTATTGTAATTTACTACATGAACTAAATTATGCAAAAATTTCATGTTAGTAGCTGTAGAAAGAAAACACACCTGATAAAATTCAATACCCATTAAAAGTTCCATACTAAACAAAATGGCAAACTTTTTGCGAGAGAACCACTTTCAATTTGACTGAGGGTACTAATCTTTCATATTTTATAATGAAAAGCTGAACTGCAGATTGTTGGTAAAAGAAATGACAATTTAAAAAAGAAAGAAATTTATCAGTTTTCTATTTGAAAAATGAAAATTTTTAATTCTAGTAGAGACTTAAATATAAATATTAGAATTTTAAACAGACACAAATAATGTTTTCCAGGCTGGCCTTGAACTCACTATGTATTTCTGCACAGCCTTGGTTTTGAGCCTTTTCCTTCCTTTGATTGATGAAGCTAGCTAAGGGTTTGTCAATTTTGTTTATCCTTTCATAAAACTAACTTTTCTTTTTTAAAAAAATTCTTGTATTGTTCTCTTAGTCTCCATTGCATTAATTTCTGCTGTGATTCTTATATTTTTCTCCCTAGTATGTGCTGTGTGTTTATCTTGCTCTTCTTTTTCTAGTAGCTTTAAGTTCAGTATTCGATTGTTTATTTGCTCTGTTTTTCAGGTGTAGGTGTTCACTGCTATGTATTGCCTTCATAGAACTACTTTCATTGTGTCCCATAAATTCCGGTATGTTGTATTGAGGTTGTCTTTTAATTGTAAGAACTATTTAGTTTCTTCTTGAATTTCTTCATGAACTAATGGTTGTTTAGCAGAGGGCTGTTTAATTTCTATGTTTTTGTGAAGATCTTGGAATTTCTTTTGCTTTTGAGCTGCAATTTCAAGGTGTTAAGGTCTGACAGTATTAAGGAGATAACTTCAGTTCCTTTGCATTTACTTAAACCTGTTCTATGAACTAGTACGTGGTCTATTTTGGAGAATGATCCATGAACAGCTAAGAAGAATATATATTCTGGCTTTGTGGGGTGTAATACTCTGTAGGCACCTAGGAAGTTCATTTTCAAAGGTTTGGGCCAATTTAAGTATTTCATTATTGTATTTTGTCCAATCAATATATGTAGTTGTGACAGTGCGATATTAAAGTCCCCTACTACTATATCCATTAATAGTTGTTTTATATATCTGGGTGCATTGGAATTTGGTGTATAATATTTATGAATGCCTGTTTTGTTTTTCTTTTTTAACTTGCACCAGTTTAGTTTTTTGACTAAAGAATTTAACTGATTCATTTTTAATGAAGCAAGACAAGAGATTCAAATCTGCTATTTTGCTATTTTTTCTACATGCTCTTCCATTCTTCATTTCCTTCAGTAATGTCTTTTTTTTAGGTTTTGTTCACATGGTTATAAGCAATTTTCATTGTCTTCTCATTTTTGTATATTTTTTAGTGTCTTATTTGTGATTATCATGAGGATTATATTTATCCTCCTTTGTTCATGATAATGTAGTTTAAAGTGATCGTGACTTAATCTCATGTACAATCTCTTGAAGAGCTCCATCTCAAATGGAAAATATTACACATTATGTGCCAAATAACACAGGATTATAATTTTTATTTTATATGCTTTCTAAATCATTAAGAATTATAAAATTAAATCACAAAATAAAAATTCAAATAACATTATCCATGTAGTAATTTTAGAAGATATCTTTTGTCCTTGTCTTTGCATCTAGCTCTCTTGTATGTGATGGTATTTCTCTTTTGATTATTTTCATACAATTTCTTTGATCTTTAGCTTTCAAAGCTTGACGATAGTGTCTTGGGAAGGATCTCTTCCTACTATTTCAGGTTTAGTAAAGTTCATGATTATATAAATTCATATCCTTTCTCAAGTAGCAAGTTAGGAGAGTATTTAAATGTTTTTCTGTCTCTCATGTTCTATTTATGTGACTCCTATAATGTTTATTTTGATTTGCTTCATGGTTTTTCCTATACATCTAGGCTTTGCTCATTTTTTAAATTATGTTATTTTCCTCCTGAGACTGGGTCACTTCTATTTTCCTATTTTATACTTCACTAAATTTGCATTCTCCTTTCTCAAAATGATTGTTGATCTTCTATAGTGAATTTTCCACGTAAGTTACTTTTTAGCCTAGAACATTTATTCATTTCATTTTTTTAGTTATTTCTATCTTTTCACTGCTATTTTCATTTTGTTGACATTTCATATTCTTGATTTACTTTACATCTCTGAGCATCATTCAGAGAGCAGTTTAAAGCCCCCTCCCAGACTGACAGAGCAGAAGATACATAGCTCAGCAAGTGAGCAGTGCTTCCCCTGTATGCAGGGGATCCCGGGGTAGACAATAGTACACAGAGTAGTCATATACTAGAGGAAAGAGACAGAAATTATTTTTGTCATTATTAATTTTTGAGACAGGGTCTCACTTTTGCAGTTCAGGCCAACCCTGAGCTCATCAGTGAACTCACAGCAATCCTCTTGCCTCTGCCTCCCAAGTGCTGGGATTACAGGCATGAACCACCACATGTGGCACTGTGGAATGTGGTACTGATTGCTGATGGGTTTAAGTCTCCACACCCAGTGTTGTATGTGATTGCTGGAGACAGAACCTGGACCCTTGCACTTAAAAGGCAGTTGCTGGAACCAGTGAGCTCAATCCCTGGCCCAGAGACAGAAATATTTTTGAATAATGACTTAAAACTGGCCAGTGGAGAAGGAGGATAAATTCTTATGATCATAAAATTCAATTAATTTTAGTCCTTTATCTGCCCACACTAGAGGCTGAGCCCTGACTCTTAGGAACTGAGAATGTGAGCGATTTGATAATTGTGAGCTCTTTTTGACAATCTAATCCTAAAACCATGTTCTAACCTCCCACCCCTACTGGTGGAAAAAATATCTTCAGTGGAAAGTATTTGTTGGTGGTAAAAATTTTGTTGACCTGTGGTTTAGAGACAATTTCTACTCTGGCCAGTTGTAGGGCTTTTCAGGAAGTATTCTTGGTTTATTTTGTCCTTTTGAGTTAGCTATATTTATTTCCTAATGTGTCTTATAGTTACTTTTTGGAAACTAGAAACTTAAATGTTACAATTTATTCACTGAAAGTAGAATTTCCTTATTCCTGAAGAATGGTAATTTTGTTTGTAGTGTTGTGATTTTTAATTGTTGGAGGTCATAGTGATCTATTTACATTTTTCTGGCTATTTTTGCTGAAAAATGTACTCCCTGTCAGTATATTTTCATAGAGAAAGTAGTTTTTTTTGCCCTAGATTATGTGTCTGTGAGTTCCTTGAGAACTTTTGAGAGTTCCTTGAAACCTGAGAGGTAAAAGCAAAGAGATGCACAGAGAAACATAAATAAAACCTTTGTCTCTCACTCTCCAATATTGACCCTGTGTTTCTTCACTTCTATAACCCTTAACCTGGATTACACTGGAAAGAAAGGACAGTGCTGACAGATGGAGGAAGTGAGGGGAAGACTGTGTTTGAAATCCCAGTCTCTCTTCAGTCCAGTCTCCAAGTCATGTTGAACTATGAGCTCAACTCGGTTGGTTTCTCCACCCCAACTGGACACTTGGAGACATTTATAAACACAAACACTGCCTGCTCTTTATGTCCATTTCCTACTAATGTCTGATAGGGAGAATATTTATTTGGACATATTATGTTAAGATTTTTTTTCTTGCATGAAGAAGGCACTCTATGTTTAGGAATGGCAAAGTGTTTCAATAGACTGTTGTATATTTTAGAAAAAAATTAAAGCAAATTATCTCTTCAGTCCTTCTGTACACTGACCTTGTTTACACTGACCTTGTTTATGTGTCTTGAATGTGTTAGTGTGCATTACATGTGCATCCTGACATCCATTATTTGCTTAGTGTGTCTGCTTTCTCGCCACTGTAGTTCCCTACACAAGTCCACATACATGTTTATCTTCTAACTCATTGTTTAAACCTCAGATTAAATGTCACCAAAATCTGAGAGAGTTTTATTAACCAAAGATATATTAGGCCAAAGATATGTTTGTGATTAAAATTTTTCAGAATATTAATATAAATGTAGTATTTAATCAAAAGGCTTCAGTTGGGCTAAAGTTTTTTTTTTCCCCTTTGGTTTTTAACTGAATTCATTGGATATTAGTATATTAGTAAATGAGGGGGAGGGAGAAGGAGAGATCAAATTAGTTTTGATAAAATAATAAATTATGCTCAAATATATACACTAATTTTACTAAAAATAATTATGAAAAGAAATGAAATTTTAAGAGAGGAAGCTGTAAATGGAACTTGATAGCTAATTAAAAGGTAGATTTTTATTTTTTGAGGGGAGATATTGTAGTTTGAACTTTGGACCATGTGTTTGGGAAACAGACACTGGACCCACTTAGGTAAATCCTCAGCCCGGGTTTTTCTTAAATTAAAGGAATTGACATTCAATTTTTCTTGCTAGCAATTTTACTGTTTCCATGAACTTTCCCCTTTGTTTTGGGTTCTAATACATGCATACAGCTTGTTATGAAGTAATATTGACCTACCCCCCTACAATCAAGGTGTATTCTTAGAGTTGGTGAGGGTGTCCAAAGAACACGTCCATTCATATTTTAAATGAGAAATCTAAGATTCAGTACAAAGTGACTTGACAGAGAATGTCCCACAGTTATATGACAGCAGAAAGGTAACCCAGGCCCTCCAAGCCCTCTTCAGTTGGTTGATAATGTTGATTGATAATGTTCAGAAACATTTAACATGGTGTGGTCCAATCCACTGTCTCCGACATTTGTTTCCACATCATCCTTTCTTTTCCACTCAAGGAAATAATAGTCATATATTTGATATTATAAAAATGAGAAGTAAAATTGTGTGAGCCTAATATGTATAAAAAGATATATTTTGTTATAACAAATTTTATGTATATGGGGGGGTGGTAGGGTGGGTAGGGCTATGGGAAAAAATGAGAATTAAGTTGTGTTTTATACTGGTACAAATCCCCATTAAGAAATGCAATCATGATGCATATATGTAATGTGCCAATCAAGATTTAATTAAAAAAATAAAACTTAAAAAATTAAAAAAGATATATTTTGTTATTTTGAGAATTTGAAATATAGAATTTTTTTTTTTTTAGGTTTTTTGAGACAGGGTCT
>PVIR01039771.1:0-13775 GCA_004026965.1 Petromus typicus
GGGATTTGTACCAGTATAAGACACAACTTAATTCTCATTTTTTCCCATAGCCCTACCCACCCTATCACCCCCCATATACATAAAATTTGTTTCCTTACTTTTTTTGTTACAATCTCAACATTGTCCCCTTTCACCTTATTTTACATTGAGCATTTTCTATTTCACAATATATAACATACAATGCTAGGACTCATTTACATCTTCATTTTCTCATACCAGAGAAAAGATGTGATATGTACCTATCTGTGCCCTATTTATTTCACTTATGAGGATATCCTCAAGGTTTGTTTACTTTTTAAAATTACTAGCACAATCTTTTTCCCTCATCATTTAAATTAAAGTTATAAATTTCTGAGCAACTTTTGTGCCATTGCAACCAGACCAGAAACTTGCAGAACTTCAGTTTCCTTGTAGGAGAGCCTGTGTAAGCATCACTTAGGTCTTGCAGTGACTTTCTGCTCAGTCAGCAAACTAGAAATGAGAGAATAATTCAAAAAGTCAGATACAAAGATCATCCTCACAGAGGAATTCAGGGAAGAGGGAAATGGAGCGAATTGAAGCTCAACCACCAGGACTCTTAGCTGGTGATAAGAAGGGAGCTACTAAATTGAAATCAAAACTGAACTCTGAGATGAAAACAGAGATACTGTCCACACTGAAAGATATGATTAAAGTAGAGATCAGGAACACTATACAATCTTAGATAACAAAAGTAATAAAGCTTTTCAATAGCTTCAAGCAGAGTTCCAGAGGATCAAAAACATTTGCGAACTAGGATAAATGAAGCTGAGGACTGGATTTCAGACCTAGAGAATATGATCACAAACAATGAATAGGAAAGACATAATTTATGGAAAACAGCAAGGAACCATGAAAAATAAACCCAACTGCTTCAAGATGATTCAAAGGTGAATTATATAAGAGGCTGAGATTGAAGTATCTGAGGAAGCAAGAAACAGTAAAAAAGACCAAAAAAAAAAAAAAAGTTCACAGATATAATGGAAGAAAACTTCACAGGAAAAGGAAGAGAATTGGACATACAAATAACTGAGGCATATAGAACTCCAAAATGCCATGATACTTAACAAAATAAAATCTACACCTAGACATATAATTATCAAGAATTCAGATATCCAACACAAGAAAAAAATACTGAAATTACTGAGAGAAAAAAAAAAAAAAAACATACAAAGGATCAGCAGACTTTTCAAAGGAAAAGTTCCATGAAAGGTGAGCCTGGACTCACGTGTTTCAAGTGATGGAGGAAAACAACCTCCAGCTTAGATTGATGTGTCCTGAAAAACTATCTTTCAAAACAGATAGGGAAATAAGATGCTTAAGTGACAAAGAACACCTGGAAAACTTCACAAATTAAAAAAAAAAAAAAAAAAAACCCAAAAAACTTGCACTCCAAAATATTCTGAAGAATATCTTGGAAAGAAACAATGAAGATCATAAGTGCATTAGATCCAAAAGAGTGAACTCATTTGGAAGAGTTCCATTTCTTGTTTCTTGCTGAACAGAAAGGAGAAAAGCAAATAATATAAGAGCCATCGATAGGAAAACACCATGACAGGTATAAATCAGGCCACATCAGTCATAACCATTAATATCAATTGCTTCAAGGTACTAATTAGAAGACACAGTCTGGCAGAGTGGATTAAGAAACAAAATGCTACAATATGTTGCCTACAAGAAACACACTTAATTCAGAAAGAAAACCATAGTCTGAAAGCAAAAGGATGGAAAACAGTTCTCCATGTAACAGGAAATTGCAAAAAGAAAGTAATGGCTGTCCTCTTTGTAGATAAAATAGATTTCACAACTTAATTCTCATTTTTTCCCATAGCCAAATCCCCATTATGGAGTGCAATCATGATGTGTATATTTAATGTACCAATAAAGATAATTAAAAAAATAGATTTCAAATCAAAACTGATTAAGGGAGAAGGACACTACATCCTCATACAGGGAACAGTCCAAGGGAAAGAGATGACATTCATAAATATAAATTCACCAATTTCCAATGTACCCAACTATATAAAACAATTATTAATGAAGATGCAAAACCAGATTAACACTTATACAGTAGTAGAAGATGACTTCAATACTCCACTGTCACAACTAGACAGATCAACTGGACAAAAAATCAATAATGAAATAACTGAACTGAACCAAACACTTGAACAAATGGGCTTAGTAGATGCGTACAGAGTATTTCCCTCTACAAAGTCAGAATATACATTCTTTTCAGCTGCTCATGAGTCATTCTCCAAAATAGATTGCATGCTTACTTCATAGAACAGGTTGAAGTTGTCCCCTGTATACTGTCAGACCATAGTGCCTTGAAATTGAACCTGAACAGCAAAATAAATTACAAGATCCTCACAAAGACATGAAAATTGAATAACACTCTGTTGAACAACTAATGAGCCAAAGAAGAAATTAAATAAGAAGTTAAACAGGTTTTACAATTTAATGATAACCCCAGTACAACATACAGGAATTTATGGGCACATTGAAAGCAGTTCTACAAGAGAAATTCAAAGCAGTGAGCATCTACACCAGGAAAACAGAGTAAGAACAAATAAAATATCTAATGATGAACCTCAAGCAACATTAGAAAGAGGAGCAAGACAAACCCAGAACTCAAACCAGGGAGTTGACAAAATCCAACACCCATTCATATCAAAACCCTACAGAAAATTGGAATAGATGGACTTTATCTCAACCTAAGAAAAGCTATTTATGAGAAACCAACAACCAGCACCACCCTAAATGGTCAAAAACTGAAAATGTTCTCACTGAGATTAGGAACAAGACAAGGATGTCCAGTTTTACAACTCCTGTTCAATATCGTGCTAGAAACATTAACCACAACAGTTAGTCAAAGGAAGAAATGAAGGGAATAAAGATAGGAAAGGAAGAAGTTAAACTGTCATTATTTGCTGATGACATCAACCAAAAGACAGCTAGCCTTAATCTATATTTTTAGTTACATAGCTAGATACAATGCCAATGTTCAAAAATCAATAGCCCTTGTATATACAAACAATAAACTCACTGAGAAAGAAATTGGGGAGTCAAGCCTTCTCACAATAGCATCCAAAATAGTGACATATCTATGAATCAATCTAACAAAGGAAGTGAAAGACCTCTACTCCTAAAACTAAACCACTCAGAAAAACAGAGATAGAAGAATATATCAGAAAATGGAAAAACATTCCTTGTTCTTGGGTTGGAAGAACCAATATCATCAAAATGGCTGTACTCCCACAAATCCTATATAGATTCAATGCACAAAATCTCTACAGCATGAGAACCAGCATCAGGAATCAACAAATTGGACCTCATCTTATTAAAAGGCTTCTGCACAGCAAAGGAAACCACCAGCAGAGCAAAAAGACATCTACCAATACGGGAAAAATATTTTACCACCTGTTACTCTGACAAAGGGTTACTATCTAGGATATATAAAGATCTTTACAAAATCACCCTCTCCCATTTCAAAAGTGAACATCTGAAATGAACATTTTTCACAGAAAGTAGTAAAAGCAGCTAGGAAGCACATGAAGAGATGATCAACATCACTGGTCATTCGAGAGATGCAGATGAAAACAATTCTGAGATTTCATCTCATTCCATAAAGAATGGCTGCTATCTTGAAATTAGACAACAATAAATGCTGATGAGGCTGCAGGAAGAAAGGAACCCTTCTCCGCTATTGGTGGGAATGGAGATTGGTACAACCACTATGGGTATCAATGTAGAGATTCTTCAAAAACTAGGATTTGATGTTCTATTTGACCCTGCTATGCCCCTGCAGAAAGAATTAAAAGATTTATATCAAAGCAATATATGTGCACCTATGCTTATAGCACCTCAAATTATGGTAGCTAAATCTTGGAAACAACCTAAATGTCTATTAACTAGCGACAGAATAAAGCAAATGTGGTTCTTTTATAAAAGGGAGTATTACTCTGCCATAAAGAATTATAAGTTTGAGTCATTAATATGCAAATGTATGTGCATTGAGGACATATTCATAAATGAAATAAATAGGTCACAGATGTATAAATACTTTATCTTTTCCCTGATATGTGAAACTAAAAATATAAATGAGTTCTAGAATATCTGATAGATATTATAAAATAGAAAATATTCGATGAGAAATGGGAAGTAGTTGTAAGTAATAAGAGGAAAGAAAAATTTTTGATGTTAAAAAAATGGATACAAAGCTTATATAGAGAGAGAGTTGGGAGTTGTAGAGTGGGTAGGGGAATGGGAAGAAAGGAGAATCAAGTCATATCTTTTACTGGTGGAAATTCTCAATGTTGAGTATGATCATGACATATATATAATGTACCTATTTCATAATTTTAAAAAAGCAATAATTTTTTTCTTCAACAGTAGAATTTTCAATATCTTAAGAAATATTTGTTCATTTAATAAAAACCATAATGAATCAAGTGGTGAAAAAAATGATGGGAAAATATTTAAAAAGAGAATACAAATACCTTTGTATGGGTCAGCTATAAACCCAGTCAAATAAAATAATCATGTGCTCCTTAATTGTTTTTGTTCTCTGTAAGGCAACTCCACCTTGCATTCATTTAATCTGAGCAAGCTGTTTTCCAGAGTCAAGTTATGTTGACAATATGTCCAGGATTTACACACAGATCTAGTAGTAACTACAAACAGCCAGTTTTCAGTCTGATCACACGTCATACAACATTCCTAATTTTGGAGTTAAAAATGAGGTTCACCACAAAAGAATGTTTTCTCAGTTTTAATAAGAACATGCGACTTCAAATCCTGATCATGCAATAATTTTAAATATTTTGCTTCTCTGCTTTCGAGCCTTCTTAGAATCCTTTTACTGATATGTCTTATTTTAAATCCTATTCTTAAACAGAGGTCAAATGGCAAAATCTACCATAACAAGGAGAACGGTGCATGGAGTGTTGCTACTATTTCCCCGAGTTACCCCCCTTCATATTTTCATTTCTTTCAAGATACCAAAATGTAATGTTTTCTAAAATTACTTCACACATAACTTGCATTGCTCCTAAGGAGATTTCAAATCCTTAATATAACAAAATAGGAAGTAAAATGATACAAAAATTAAGCTGATTAAATTCATAATTCTGAAGTAAGTAAGCATTTATATAGCAGTTAACAATTTAAGTCTTTGTTACACAAAGGCAGTAACACATAACAATTTATTCTCCTTAGAAGACAATTGAAAATGGTATCTCTAATGCATGAACATCCCTAACATCAATCATGCACTAAAAGGTTTTGCCAAAGCTCTTGATTTTAAGAGTTATTACAAAGTAGACAAGTTGAAAGCATTTGTCTAGTGATGCCAACTACCTGTTCTACCTGCTTCTCAAGACTGTTGTAGACTAAGTAAAATAATATATGCACAATTATTTTATGTGATCATGGGATATATATAAAACATATTTGCTCAATTAATATTGATACTGAATGTCTACCTGATGCCAAGTAGCACCTTAAATGCTTAATAGACTAAGACTTTTGTTTATTGTATTCAATACTTCAAGGTAGATTAATATCTACATTTACATTAATCATTTGTCAATTTCTTTTTAAATATTTTCCCATCATTTTTTTCACCATTTGAAAACTTTATTGTATGTTCTTTCCACACATGAAGACAAACATGAAAGTCAATAGTATAACTTTCAAAATAGTCCTAAACCTGTAGTGCCCTATGCTTATCATCTTTTCTGGATATTAGTGCCCACATAGATCTCTAATCTGCTTAAGTGTTTTTTTTTTTTTTTTTTTTTCAGGAGAACCTGAGATTCTGTATCTCTATCAACCTCCCAACTGACACAGCCCCAGAGCTGCAAATATATTTCAGCCCCTAAGCCTGACTGTAGTGAGTTGTGTGAATAAGAGCTCTAAGTGCTCCTTTTATAGGATTTCCTACAACCAGTTTGTATTCAGCAAGCATTCTTCTTATAAATAATTAAACTTCTGAGCTGTAAACAAAACCCTGCATATTTTCCTTACTTTAACACATTCCATGTGTTGACAATTTCAACAACAAAGGATTTTTGTTTCATATTTTATATGGAAAACTCACTCACTTAAATTAGCCAACTCAACACAATAAAATCACAAGATCCAACTGGTGGGAGTTGCATATGCTGTGTCCCTTGACAATTAGAATGGAGAATCAGTTCTCTCTGTTGCTTGCTCTGCCTTGATTACTATGTGTAGATACAAACATTGAGCATCTAGAACCTAACCCAGCACGTGCATGACAAAGTTAAATTAAACCACCTGATTTCAGTCAGGCTTTGTATTCATCATCCTTGTTTTATTTAAACACATTGCATCCCTACTTCAAATTGTATCTCAACTTTATGCCACTTTGACTACTTTGAGGTATGTTCATCATACTTTTCTTGCTGTTTAAAAATCTCTCCACAGTAATATTTATGTTCCTGATGCTTATTTTTCAATTTCTTAAAGTGAATTATGTCATTACTATTTAATGATCATGTATGTTTTTATACATAGATTCTTAAGCATGGTAAAATATCTATTTCTGGTTCTTAATTTTACAGAATATATATCCCTACATATACTTATATCCTTCTCAAATGTAGCTAAGCACATTTATTCATATTTCTTAACTTTGATTTTTCAAATACAATTGTATTTCTTTCAGAAGAAATCAGACTACCTTTCAGGAATTATTACAGATGTTGGACTAACCTCAAATCTCTCCAACCCTGTCTTCAATGTCCTATATACAAAAGACCCTGTTTGCTCACCTTGTATATGCTTCAGTTATGGTACATAGTAACATTCACAACACTGTGTTTACATTTTTGCCCTCCAGCTAGATGTGTAGACAACTTTTGGCTGTAATTTTGTCTTTCTTTGGTATTATATTCCAATTGGCTATTATATTCCAAATGTATCCAATGAGATACATTTAGGGCTTGCACGTATTCCACTCTATCTTGTTAACTTTTTATTGACAAATACACAGCTGAATTTTAAATATTATATATCTGATATCTTTACTCTAAGTCAAATAAAGTTCCAACACAAGAAATATATACCAAACTCTCAGTAAAGACCTAGGAAAGGATAACTTTTCATAAAGTCTCTCAAGAGGTTGTTTAAGAAGGTATACCACATGGTACCCAGGGTACAGTAGCTTTTAAAAAATGCTTTCATTTTTTTAACATTTCTAAGAAACTGTGCAGTTTATGCATTTTTCCTTTAAATGTAGGCAGAATTATAAGTACTTTGATCAATAAAGTATGATTGAAAATAAGATTTCCAAGGTTAATTATAAAAGTCATATACCTAGTTTTCTTGGTATACTCACTTTGGAGAAGTCCATGCCCCTATAATTATTCAAGTGACCTGAGAGTCCATGTTGAAGATGCCATCTATATGTATTTAGCCCAGCTCTTAGCCAAGATCCAGCATCTTAAACTGTAATGCAGGTGAGTGAGTCTCCTAGGATGTTCAGTCTGAGTACACAAATTTCAGAAAACTGCAACCAACATCCACTGATGTTTGATCTCTTCTAAATGTTTACTACTAAACTGAATTTTCCCTCAATTCATGACCCATCATAGTTATTTTAAGTCATTAAATTTTAAGGCAATTGTTTTACAGTGATTCTAATGGGAATCAATCCAGAAGCAGTATTATTGGTTTGGTCCCAACTCAGTCTGTATTCTTCCAGGAAAATTACTTTTTCTTCTCTATACCTCAATCTTTTTATTTTTTTAATTCAAATCTTTGTTGGTATATTATATATACGTCATGATTGTACTTAATGATGAGAATTTTTACCAGTAATAGCTATTAATAGTAAAATCTTATATTTAAAAAATACTTTTATCTTCATTGTCAAATTCTAAATTTAGGATAACTAAATTACTGCTATCTGTGCAAATAGGGACCCATGATTAAGGGCAGGCTATTATAATTTAAGAACTTGAATAGAAGACTTCCTCTGAGTTCTGTGGTAGTCAAAGGAAATTTACCTATACCAGTGTGTCTGACTCACATAAACTACAATGAGAATCATCCACTAGACTGACATCTCCAAAGTCCGAGCTGGCTTTGTGATTTTAAGTTTTCACAAGTTTCTAATGATATTCTTTTGAATCCACTACATGGATTAAACAGCATGAATTTGAAGGATAGCTCAGAGCTTCAAACCAGAGTGTGGTTATCAAGGATGGGAAAGAGAATGGCAGAAAAAAAAAAATCAAAAACTAAGCAATGACTTTCTTATGGTTTTTTGAGACAGAGTCTCACTTTGTGGTTCAGGCTGGCCCTGAGCTCAGCCTCAAACTCACATCACAGCAATCCTCCTGACTCTGCCTCCCGAGTGCTGGGATTACAGGTGTGAGCCACCACGCCCGGCACTGTGGTATGTGGTACTGGTTGCTGCTGGGGTGAGTCTCCACGCCCAGTATTGTCATGTGGTTACCAGGGATCGAACCCAGGTCCTTGCACTTGTAAGGCAGGCGCCAGAACCACTGAGCTATATCTCTGTACCGGCAATGACTTTCTTGACAAATGACAAAAACATGCTTCAGATGTTAATTTCATTGAAAACAGGTGAATAAACAAAAGGCAATGCATTCTATGAAGTTATTTTTAAAGCAAAATATGACCTTAACACATGTTCCTAACCTGAACTCTGGATTAACTGTTACTGTCAGTGCATCTTTTCCTTAACAACACAGTGGAGGGTGACACACTAATTCCTAAGTAGGCACGACTCTCATTGGGATAAGTGAGTAATGGAACAATGGCTAATGATTTACCATAAATCACTGTTAATATCTGTCATTTTTCTCTGGTATGTAATTGAACACTTCAAGACAGATGTAGGTCAAGGAAATGAAAGACTATGTATCTTGACTTTAAGATGGACTTGGAGAATAACAACAAGAAAATAGTTTATATTGCTTGAATAATGGAAAGATTTCCACAAGATGAAAAAAACCATTCACATTGCATGTTATTTATGAAGTTTATAAGAAGATTAACATATCAATACATAGAAAAGAATGAATTGCCTGCAAATAAGTACAGGAATTTATATCAACTGCACAAGAAAATAAAACTGCCTAAAGACATCTGAAATAGCTGTATTATTAGCTATCTTTCAGCCAGTCTTTCATGCACTAACCAATCTCAATCCACAAATAGGATAAAGTATTTTACTAAGTGATTGAAGATCAGAATATTTGTGCAGTAAGGTTGATATTTTCAATATCCTTCTAAAAACAGCACTTTTAAACTGTTAATGATTCTTTGAATGAGACTAAAATATGTAACTTCTACAAAGTACTTTCAAGTTTGAAAATTAGGCAAGCTGTTGGTCCATCAAATAATTAAAGCGTTAATTTATCTATTGTGACTCATTTTCTGAGAACGATATAAAGTATCATGAATTTTGTAATTTAGTGTGTAACACATAACATAAATTGGTAAGATACTTTACATTATTCTAAGGAAATCAAAATGGAAATAAAATTTTGTCTTATATTATGCATTAAATGGTCCTATATCCTATATTTCTTGAAGTAATATCCTGTAATTCTTTCTTTTGTAAGTATTACTGTGGCCCATTTTAGTCCAGCCAACTTTCATAAAGTTGTTACTGTTCTTTATAAAGAAGGGTACACATCAAAGTTCATTCTGAATAATTTCAGAGTAAAATGCTCTAGTTATTTTGTTTGCAATTAACCTTTTCTTTGTCCCTGTGTTGAATCAGTGTATCATATTTGTATGCACATATAGTGAGGAAAGTGCAGCTCTTTTAGACACTATTTTATTGTGTGATATATGTGCACTTAAACTATCAGAAACATTAAATGTCATTGTAAATTATTAGTTTGTTTTGATGGTTATGGTATCTGTATTTTTGGATTTTTGCTGAAGATAAACAAAATGGACTAGTATCATGGTATTTTGATTAGAAAGTGAAGAAATATCTTACAAATCTGATACATTATGTTCAATTGTTCTCAGTCTATTGCACATGAAGAATAGTCATCAATAACTTCTATTATTAGCTCCAAAACTGTGCTGTGACATCACTGTATGTTCTGTGATAAAATATGACAGAAGATATGAATTAGATAAGCTTGGAAAATGCTGAATGAAACAGGAAGTGTTTGCTACTTTTTAACTGTATCCCTTCTCACTAATTTAATATACTAATTTCCTCCCTCCCCAGAATGCTCCCAAACTTGCTTTGTGTAGCATATAGTTTTTCATAGTTATTTGTAAGGTTGGTCTTTCTATAAAGCACAGTTTGGAATAATCTGCTCTACACATTTTATACTATGATCTCATGCTATGTCTTGTCACTGAAAATAGATCACTCTGCTTTTTCTCAATCAGCCAACAATCTCACAGTCTTGCTTCCTTATCATTGGTGTAAGGTCAGGCTGGAAAATTTATTTTTTTTCTTCTAGAAATATTTGTTAGGTAGAAAGAAAATCCAGAGATTTAACTCAATGGCACCACACCTGCTTCTAAATACAACATCCTGAACTTGATTCCTGGTACTGAAAAAACAAAAGTAACCCAAAACTAAATTCAGTTGGAAAAAAAATACAAAAACAAAAACAAACAAACAAACAAAAAAACATGTCAGAAAACTATAGTTTATTACACAGTAAAAATCACTTTCTGAGAGGAGAGATATTCTAAATGGTTTTCCAAAATTTTTATTATGGAAATAATACCATCTGTTAATTTAAATTTTGTGCTTAGTAGTATTTCAAACTTTTATGTATTAATGATGAAATATTAACAGATATAGGAAAGTAAAAATATATCACAGTTTATTTATTTGTTTGTTTTCCTCTAAACATAGTTTTCAACATTGGCCATGTGGATTGCTCCATAGTGATCCTCAGCCTCCACTAACATTTTGTTGACGGACCCAACTGCTCACCTTTGATAGTTATGATAGTGTTGCAAGTGGAGCTACAGCTGGCAGAATTGGCAAAAACAGAAGTGTTAGCACTTAATATATATTCAAAATATTTCCAATACTTGTTAAAATTCAGATCCTCATTTAGTAAATTTGGTATGGGACCAATATTTATAATTCCTATATCATTCTGATGCTGTCTTTACTCCATGGCCCCTGGTTTGACTAGAGAACATAGAATTGTATTATTTTTATTCCTACCTAGCTGTGGAATTTAGGCTTCTATCAATGATCTATCTTTTCTTCAAATATCACATACATTTTAAAATTTCTAAATCAAAACTCAGAACATGGGGCAAAATAAATGTGAAATAAAACAAGAGACAGAACATTTCTTTCTATCTAGCAATAAAATATGTTATGCTTGTAATGACTTTGAATATTTCTTTTTATATCCTATGTAGACTAGAAATGGAGCTCTCTGACTATGATTCTTTTGTTCTGTATTACAGTAAACTAGACTATGGTGATAATCTATATGGTCTATAGACTAGACCTTGCTAAAATTCACCTCAATGGTAAATTACTGCTATCTTTCTCACGTAACTATTGTCCTCTTTGAATGGTCCTACAGGCTTCCAAGGAAGAATATTCTTATTTAGCTACATACATTTTCCCAATCTCTGCATATTTTATTCTCAATTCATTTAATAGTATATTATTGTTGAATATCATTATTCAAGTATAGTATTTTTGTTGACCATTATACTTTGTTATATTTCATTTCTTTTGGCTCAGAATTTGGAAAAAAATCACACATAGTTTCATAATAAAATATGTGCAGATTTTGTTGTTTTGCAAGGTTTTAATAAGTAGATAGATATTAACAGTGATTGATTTAGGATTAAGAGCAGGGACTAAAATCATAATTTCACTTGTGAAACTTTGTGTTCATACTTTTTCTCTGTCTCCTTTCTAGTCATTATTTCTGACTATAAATCCTCCATTTATTTAATGTGTCAGTAGTAAATGCAGCCTATCATCCAAGTGTTGCCCTTTTTTTCTAGATGATGATGATTAATCAATTATGAATTTATGAGAAAGAAACACCTGGCACACTTCCATAAACAAATAGGTTTCCTGCGGTTTGAAGAACAGCTGAGGGCATTTCCCAGGGTCAGAGGAATGCACCAGTGAAGCTCTCCTCACAGTTTGACTTCTCCCATGTTCGTATCTCATAAATATGCACCCTTCCACTAACGTATATGCATTTCTTAATTTAGTAGGCAGTGTTTCAAAGGCTCTAAAAAAACAAAGGTTGTAAGAGAAACAGAAAGATTCAATTGGAAAATGCACACACATTTGAAAGGTTACCTCTTTAACGTATATTTCTAATCTGTAATCCTAACAAGAGCAGGAAGTCTTATAAGTGATAAACATAAAGCTCAACACCTCCACCGATGTGACACTGTCCTCTCCAGAAATAGCAGTGGTGGGTTGTGAATGCAGGTGTGGTGGAAGTGTGCTGAAGTCTTCTTTGGCTGCTCTTCCAAACTTTGTTTTTTTGTCTTTTCCTACACTTCTGTGGAAAATTCTTTTGGTACATTTTCACATTTAAAGGGGAAAATACTAACCTGACACTGTCATATTATCCTATGTTTTGATATCTCAGTATTTGTATCTCGCTTTTTTCAAATGCAGGTTTCTTTCCTAATGTATCATTTGTGACAGCTGCTGCCCAATCCATGGGGCCGTGCTGTCAGTAGACTAGTTACTGCCAACGTGTTCAAACTGGATTGAGATGTTAATGTAAAAAATAACTAGGTAATAAAAACGTAGTACACCAAAACAGTGCAAAAAGTTACTTATCATAGTTTTAGATGGATTATATGTTCAAATGGTAATATTTTAAATATACTGAGGCTAAGCTAAATATAGTTAAAATAAATTTACCTCACTTTGACTCTTTTTAATATATTTACTACAAAAGTTAAAATTATGTCGTGGTGCCACTTACTCAAAAGTTAAAATTATATCTGTAATTCCAGCACTCATGAGGCTGAGGCAGGAGGATTGCTGTCAGTTTGAGGTCAGACTGAGCTACATAGTAAGTATAAGGCCATCCTAAACTGCACAGGGAGACTCTGCCTCAAAAAATAAATAAATAAAATAAAACAATTTATATGGCTCACTTGATACTCTTTTTAGACAGTACTGTTAAAAGAATTTATTTTTGAAGTTTTTCCTCTATTTTTAAAATTATTTAAGCACAACATATTTTCCATGCTCTAGTGTTTTAATTCTTAACAGAGCAATCCAAAGTAGTTCTTCAAAAATCAAACTAAAAGTATCAAAATGACAATTATTTTCCTGAAACTAAATTTAAAAATTAATACTTTTAAAAAGTTATTTAAGTATCGGAACTGGTCAGTGTAAGAGAAGTAATTTTGCATCCTTAATCCAACAGTAATCAACAAAAATGTGTAAAAATATCCTTTGGATTTTATTATTTCCTTGAAAATAAGTTTAAGTTCAGGAAAAAATGTTAATATTTGTAAGTAAGTTTACTGGTACATTTTATACATACATTATGATTACATTTAACATTGAGAATTTATAAACATTTTTAAAAATAGACAATAGGAAAAATGTGCTCTGTTTTAGAATTGCAGCATTTCATTATTTCATTCTTAGATATTATCTTATTTATTATAAAATACTTAATATAATGATACCAAATAATAATTTATAGTTTAGCAATATATTTTAAATATTACAATATGAGGAATGTAGAAAACAGTCACAC
>PVIR01039772.1:0-13718 GCA_004026965.1 Petromus typicus
AACAATACTGGGTGTGGAGACCCACACCCAGCAGCAACCAGTACCACATACCACAGTGCCGGGCGTGGTGGCTCACGCCTGTAATCCCAGCACTCGGGAGGCAGAGGCAGGAGGATTGTGATGTGAGTTTGAGGCTGAGCTGAGGGCCAGCCTGAACCACAAAGCGAGACCCTGTCTCAAAAAACATAAAAAAAAAAAACAAAAAAAACAAAAAAAAAAACAAACTAGTTTTGTGGTGACTTGTTCCCAGCTTGGGATGAGTAGGAAAACAATCCTTTATTTTCTCGAAGACTAAGTACTCTTTATTCTCCACATTTATGTCAAATATATTACTATTAAATATTGTGCTGATATGGTTCTCATTTTATTTCTTGTGCAACTTAAAAAGAGTATAAAGAATATTGTTTTCTGTCTACTGATATATCAGAATTAAAATGCAGACTTTCTCAAGGATTATTTCTGTACATAGATAAAAGTGTTATGTGTGGAGATTCTTGATTCTCTAAAAATTATGGTGAAATTTATATTATTTTATACCTACTTTTTGGTTTTGTAGAAGTAAGTTGTATCATGTACCTTCCAAAATTAGTCTTCAGGATGTGGAATCTGAAAGTTGGTTGTTTTTGCTGTTTTAAGAGCTACAGCTAGACGTGATTACTTTTGGAAATTTAGCAGTTATTCTTAACATTTTACAAGATTTAATCATTATATTCTGTGCCTTTTATATGACAAGGTAGGCTGAAGCATTTTAGTAACTGAATTGTCTTACCTCAATTATTGTTATCAAAGCACTATTTGTATAAGTTATTTCAGTTATTTAATATTTGGAATATTTTTTTATTCTGCAGAGTGAAAGAGCTACTGTCTGTAACTAGTGGGACTTTAAGACACATTTTTCCAATTGATCTCTCAAATAATATTTCAGTTTAAATTTTTGCCCAGTATAAACATGAAAGAGCTGCTATCTTACTACATATTTGTATTTTTTAGCCTTACCATTTAAACTTTATAAATTTATAGTTAATCAGTACTTTATTTTTCTGGGAAAATTATATTTTTGATGGCTGCATGTGGATACTGGGATTATTTCTCTGCTCCTAGGGTATGATATATGGATTTGAGATGCATCTCTTTTCTGTACACTGGCAGTAAGTAGTTGGGCCTTTATTGCTTAGTGATGTGATTTTAAAAAAATATTGGGCTAGGTGATCCCTTTTTATAAACTGGAAAAAACAAGGGCTTTTCCATAGAAGTTAAGATTCTAGGCTTTGCTAATATAATGGATAAAATATTACTTGAATTCCTTTGATTATTAGTGAAGCTGAGTCATTCTTGTCATGGACTTGTTAAACATATGGATTTTACCTACATTTGCCCAATTTAGCAAATAAAACATCTAGAATGTGTTGTTAAATTTGAATTTCAGGTAAACACGAAGTAATTTTTTTTTTTAGGTTTTTTGAGACAGGGTCTCCCTTTGTAGTTCAGGCTGGCCCTGAGCTCAGTCTCAAACTCACATCACAGCAATCCTCCTGCCTCTGCCTCCCGAGTGCTGGGATTACAGACGTGAGCCACCACACCTGGCACTGTGGTCTGTGGTACTGGTTGCTGCTGGGTGTGAGTCTCCACACCCAGTATGGTATGTGGTTAACCAGGGGATCGAACTTGGGCCCTTGCGCCTGCAAGACAGGCGCCAGAGCCACTGAGCTAACTCCCTGGCCCAACACGAAGTAATTTTTTAATAAAAGTATCCCCAAATTTTACTTGGTAACTCTAACTTCATTTTCTGTCAGTTGTCTGTGTTCTTACCAAAGTTTTCTTTTCTATTTGTCTTATTTAATAAGTTGTTTGTTTTTGTTGTTTTAAGCAACAGTTATTGGCTATTTGGCTTTTTTAGTGGTAACAAGCATATTCTTCTAGTTTTTAGTTCCTCTTCTAACTTTGTAGTCTCTCTTGTTGAAAAATAAGTACTTAAGTTTTGGTAGAATCAGTTCCATCAAAATTTATTCATATTGTATATACTTTTGAGACCTCCTTTAAGAAATACTTCATTATCTAAGGTTACAAGTATATTTTTACTTTTTTTGTCATAGACTTTATAGCTATTCATTTCACATATAGGTTTTTAATTTACTTGGCATTTATTTTGTGGGAAGAGTAAAAATGACCCCTGACTTCTGATGGCTGGATTTCTGATGATTTAATTTAATAATATTTTTATTTTATAATGATATGAAAGTAATAGGCATTTAATAGAAAAAAGTTTTGAACTTTTTCCATGCTAGCCATGTGCAGGATGATACTCTTGTAATGCTGAGAGTGGCAGCAAGGCACTGGAAACACCAATCAGTCACCCGATTGCAAATACAAACAACCAGTACTAACTCTGTGAGGTCCTGTTACTAAGCTATGATGTTAGGCATATTAAATATATTTTTAAATTGTGATATTTTTAACTTATGATGGGTTTATTGAGGCACAAACCCAGTGTAAGCTGAGGAACATCTGTATTAGGAGATGAGTTTGGAGAAGTAATGGAGGGGCAGATGTCTGAGTACTAGCAGGCCACCATGAAGACTTTGATTTTTATGCCAAGTGGAAGGAAGGAAATTAGTGAAAGGTTCTAATAGAGGTGGTATAGTCTGAAGTATGCTTTAAAAGAAGCCCTGTGATGATTGTTGAGAATAGATTGTGTGAGGAGATGACAGAGTCAACTAATCCCTCTCCAATTACCCTTCTGATATTAAAAGACATAGTTTCGCTGGCTACCTGGTTGGTCACACAGAGATTCTGTATTGCAACTTTTCCTGGGGGAGATATGGCTTTATGATTAGATTTGGGGCAGTTAGATATGAACAAAAGTGACATTATAGCTTTGGTGTTATCTTTTTAAAGATAAGGTACTTGTCCTGGGCTTGTCTCTCTTCTCACTGATTGGAATGTAGCAAACCACAGTAGTAATGACTGTCTTGAATCCAAAACTACAAATCTTGTATAAGGACCGCAGAGTCATCCCTCATCAATCTAGGCCTCTAGATGTGTCTTAAATCCACCACTGCTTGCCCTCCCTCAACCATTTGTGTATTACCATATTGTTTCAAAGCCAAGAATACACTCCTGTCATGTTTAAGTCACTATGTTTTGTCATCATATTATTATAGCAGTGTAGCTCACACCCTATACCACTGATGATGAATCCTTTTGAAGTTTCAGTGAGATAGCCGCTGCAGCACGTGTACCATAGGTTTGCCCTAACACTGCCCTATACAGTGCCAGAATCAATACTTCAGGTATTCTATTTCAGATGGAGTAGTCCATAAGAGAAAGCTCATACCGTGTATGGCACAGTGGTTGGGCAACATGTAATAGAAACTGTCTCAGAGGCTACAAAACTGGTGATCCTTATTGTACAGTAGCAAAATATTTGGTGAAACTGTCATCTGCATTAACTTGTGAGGCAATCAATTTATTTGTACTTATTCTGTACCTCCAGAGGAAATGGTTAGAAAGAGTCAGCTCATTAATATGAGTTGAGTATTTCTTGCTGTTTTTGTGAGGAACTTCAATAGGACATTAAGGGATAAATTAGCCAGTTTATATTTAGAGTTCAAAGGGAGCATGTAGTTTATAGTATCTAGTGAGTTAGAGGTGTGGAGTTAGTAGAAGTTCTTTCCCCATGGCTTAAGGACCTAGTTGACTGACAGTTCAATGCAATAGGGTATTTCAGTGTTGGGAAAGAGTTTTTATCTGTGTGTAAGAGTAAGAAGTAAAATAGTCCTTCTCAGGAAACCTCTGCTAGATTTTCTTGGTTCAACAAGGAAAGCTAGTTCAGGCAGGAATTAAATTACGGATTTGCTTTTTTGCCTGACTTAGTTAATTGAATTTTGTAAAATCTTCAGTTTCAAATGCAGAGTTTTATTATACGACAGCAAAAATTTATTTCTTATTCATAGTATGGTGGTTGTGGCTGTGTTTAACATTCTCTGTCATTCCAAGGCTTATACTAAAATACCATTGATGCTTCTTTTTCTTTTCTTTTTTTCAGATGGGGTGGTTGCCATTTTTGTGACAGAGGAAAAAGAGAGATGGAAGAACCAGTTTCTTAGAAGTGGCACTTGTTACTTTTATTGCTGTTTTATTGGACAAGCAAGTCAAATGGCTGAGCCTGAAATTAGGTACGAAGGAACATCTCATATTACATGGTCTATTCCAGTGATGGTGAACCTTCTAGAGCTTTCAGTGATACACGGAGCCTGCTATGGCACCATGCCATAGGTTTGCCACCTCTGGTCTATCCTGATGTCAGGAGAGTATGGTGAAGTAATTTTGCTGTGAATCATATGACTTCAAGGAAGCTGACTTCCAAGCAAGAGAGAACATGATGGATCTGCCACAGAGGCCAGCAAATAAAGAGAAGAGTTGACAAATGTAGTATCTGTGACCAAACTAAATCTTTACTTGTGGTTACTTTAATGTGGCAGTGACTGAAGACAGATAGACCTGTTCAGTCTTTGAGAGGATTATGTTGCCAAATAGGCCACAAGTTTAGCTGGCTAAGGCCTGTAATTGTTTGATGTTGTTTGACACTTACGTGTTCTAGTAACCTCTGACCCCCAGATTTTCATCAGCAGGAGGTAGGGCTTTAGGTTTTTGCTTTCCCTTTGGAGCACAGACTCTTCTTTCCAGGTCTACAATGTATGTAGTCAGAGGATAATGGAAAAGAATCTTTCAGTGGCAAAGCCAGGGCTTCAGCAGCCAAATGGACAAGGAAGTTTTCCTTATAGATCAAAACTTGAACTCACCCAAGGGATTTACTTTCCTTCAAAGGCATGAATTCTCTGTAATTTCTTTTCAACAGATCCTCCACTTTTATAGAAATTATTTCGTATGGTAAATAATTTTAGATAGGAACTAGGATCTAGAATAATATGACAGAAACAACACAACGATAATTGTAAAACAACTGTGACAAGACCAGAATTAATAATAATGACAACTAATATTTACTGGATGATTCCTGTGTGCCAGCTACTGTCTTATTTTATTCTAGTCCTTGTGACAGCCTTTGGATAACTACTGTTATCATTCTTGTTTTACAGACGAGGCAGTTGGGGCACTGGGAGGATGAATTCCTTCTCCATAGTCATATGGCTGGTTATTGGTAAAGTTTGAGGTCTAGGTAGGCCCATGCACTACAGATCCTGTTGTGGAATATGATAGTATTTGAAGATGAGATCTTTGGTAAATAATTAGGTTCTGATGAAGCAATAACGATGGCACTCTCACACTGGCATTAGTGCCCTTATAAAATGCTAGAGAGCCTGCTCTCCTCCTCCTTCTTCCAAGTGAGGATGCAGTGTCTATAAGCCAGGAAGAGGGCCCTCATAGGAACTGGCCATGCTGGCACTCTGATCTTAGGCTTCCCTGCTCCAGAGCTGTGAGATAGTATGTTTCAGTTGTTTGGCACACCCAGTTAAATTTCTGTTGTGCTGGCTTGACTTGATTTAAAACAGTCCATGCTTTGGACAACTGTACATCAAAGAAAAGCTTTTCTCAGATTAGTAGCAAAGTTAGTAACAATTTGAACTGGGAAGAAGAAATGAAAAAAGTGGAAAGAACACCAAGAAGAAATAATATTATGGAAGTTGAGATAATTTTAAGTTTAAGGATGTCAAAATTAAATTGATGCTGCTGAGTAAATTTAGAGTAAATTTCCTGTGCTTTATGGAGAGTAGTTCTGTGTTTGTAGACAGCATCTGATTGCAGAGCGTTAAGTAGTGAATGGGAGGGCAGGAAAAGTGGTGATCCACACAATCCCTGTGCCTGGAGAGCCTAATTCTAGTGGAGAGGGATACACTAAGCTTTTTATATATAAAACTGAAGATAGTAAAAAAAATAAAAAAATAGAAAATAAAAAGACATGAAAGGTAAGGAGTATAGATGCCATTTTAAATAATGTGGTTGGGGAAGAAGCTCTTAGAAGTGATGTCTGAGCAGACACTTGAGTGTAGTCAGGGAGATAGCAGTGCAGGTGTCTAGGGTAGAAGATTCCTGGGTACAGAAATGGCATTCAGTCCCTCAAAGCCTTGGTAAGGGCTGGTTTGAGAAACAGATGCGCAGTTAGGACTGTGAGAGGGGGAACAGCGGTAGCCAGAGCCACGTTGATGGTGACGATTAGGGTCGCTGGAAGGGTTTAGGGTTTTACCCGTGCTCGTGAACGGAAGGACTGAACCGATTGGCCTTCCTCTCTGAGGGTTCACCCTGGCTGCCTATTGGATAACTGACTACTAGCAGTGAGGATGAGGAGTCTAGACTGTTAGGAAGATGGAAGATTGTGTTTCCCACTAGCATATTGGCATGTTAGGTCTCAGCTGTGGAGAGCTGGAGGGGAATCCTGTTGCTGCTCCTTTAAGCAGATGCACCCACTCCACAATAGGCATTCTTCTCTGTGGATCAAGGCCTGACCCGAGCCTTGGCTTGTGCCGCACCCTTTCCTGTTTTCAGTGTGTTTCTCACCCGTTTCATTATTCATTCTCCCATTTTGTCCTCACCGTGTCTTTGAGATCAGATGTACATCTTGACTTCCTGGCCCAGACTTCCTAGACCTGTTTTTAGATCCTTTTTTTTAGTCTTCAAAAACCTTGCTTGGGTGTAAACCAGAAGAAAGTGAAGGAATGAGGGCAGGGAGGACGTTCCATGTTCTGCAACTTGCAGTTGTCCTCTGAAGTAACTCTGGGACACCTCCAGAAGTTCCTCTCACCTTCACATTCCAGGTCACATTGTGAAAGGCTCGCACAGAAGGGCTACTTGGCCTTTCTTGCCAGAGGTCGTCCTTCAGGTCACTTCAGGTCATGCTCTCCCAGTGCAGCTGTGCCTTCTTAGTCCTTACGCACACCGCTTGCCAGAAAGAGCCCTGTCCCTACCATCACAGAGTGGAGTGCTCAAAACCCAGAGGCAGGCATGGCATCTTTTTCTGAGTGTCTTATTCACTGGCTGATACTGAATGTATGAAATCAGTATAGTAAAAATTGATGTAGTTTTAATTATAGGCCATGGCTGTCTGTTCCTCTCAACAAATTCTTTTATTGACACTAATTAAGATGTTAATAGATACATCACACTTTAGAAAGTAATATTTACGTGGAACTTCTAAGGAAAAAACCCTACAATATCAAGAGATTTAATATTTGCATAGGCCTCTTAGAGTTACGCCTTCAGTTTTCTGGGTATTACTAGATTCCTCTGCCCTTTGATAACAATTCTTTGATGGAAATGGTTACAAATACTATTTTAAATGATCAGATTTGTAGTTGTTTTTGTTTTTATGTTTAATGGGGATATTTAAACATTTTTCATTCATCATAGAATAGGACCCAGCCATGATTTAGTCTCTGGTTAAAGATAAAATATTTGTATTTTCTTCTTTTAGTCAAGTTTAATTTTGATAAGTGCTGTGAAAGTAAGCATTATTGCATTACAAACGGGGTTTATAAGAGCAAAGATGATAGCCTCATAATTGGAGTAATACTCAGAATATTGTTGTCCTAAGTTTGCTATTTTGCTTTTGTAATGAACAAATTACTTCTATCTTAACTCCTACAATGTTTTCTGAATTGAAGGTGGGTCTTCATCTTTGTCAGGACCATTCACTGCTGAGGAATGATTCATGGCCAGGCTCACTGAGGGTTTTGATAGTACTGCAACCTGTGAAACAAATGGAGGCGTGGATTTGGTCATAGTCGCTGATGTACCTTGACCTAGGAGTGGCATTACATCATTCATGTTGAACCTACTGCCTTCGGAGTGAATACACAAATGATACATTTTGATGTAGATATGAAAATAATAGTGTCTAGATGTTAATGACACCTTCAGGATTAAAGGAGGGATCCTTCTGAGTGTGCTGTCACAATGTTGCTTCTATTCTTTAGCTTCAGTTTAGTAGAAACAGGAGCACAGCTGTTAGTTTTCTTTAGCATCTGCTGGTTGTCAAGTCTGTGTAATCATATAACCTTCCAATTCTCTGTGCAAAATGGGGATAGCAGTGCAGAATCTAGTTAGTGCATGTGGTTGCCTGAAGAATACATGAGGGACAGAATAGAAGAAAATGCTTACAAATCTTGTCTAATAATGGACTTGCATCCAGCATTTATAAAGAGCTCTTACAACTCAGTAATAAAAAGAAAAATACTCAAGTAAAAATGAGCAAAGTACCTGAATAATAATTCCTCCAAAGAATTTTTGTAGAAGTTAATGAGCACATGAGAAGATACCCAGTGTTGTTAGTATTGGAGGAAAGCAAATGAAAACAACAGAAGATACCATATGACTTCCACTGGTTGTTTTCTTTTCTTTCTTTTTTTTTTTAAAGAATTGGAACCTTTATACATTACTGTTAGTAATGCAATATGGGCAGACACATTGGAAAACAGCTTCATAATTCTTTGAAAGGTTAAAATATACTTATGAATTTCCATCTGTTAGCTAGCAGTTCCAGTCCTAAGTATCTACCCAAGATAAATAAAAACACAGCTCTACAAAACTTGTACATGAGTATTTATGAAGATCTTATTTTTAATAGCTCAGTAGTGTAGACAACCCAAATACCTATCAATTGAGGAATAGAGCAGCAAAATGTGTTATATATACATAATGAAATATTATTCAGCACAAAAGGATGGGAGTAGGGTGCTGTGGTATAACATGAATGAATCTCAAAACATTGTACTAAATGGAAAAAAGCCAACCATGAAAGGCTGCATATGATTACATTTGTATAAAATGTCCGGAATAGGCCAACCTACGGGGAGAGAAAGTTGATTAGTGAGCTGAAAGGATTGGAAGGGGAAGATGGGAAGTTACTGATAATGGGTAAGGAATTTCTTTTTGAGGATTTGAAAATGTTCTGAAACTATAGTGATGGTTGTACAGCTCTGTTAATATACTAATACCTTTACATTCTATACTTTATAAGGATGCATTATATGGTCAAGTATGTATTTCTAAAAGTGAATTCTATCTCAGTAGAACTATCAAAGAATAATTGAGGTAATATGTGGAAACATACATTATTTGAGGAGATGCTGTTATTGTAGTTTGACTGTGATGCCTCTAAATAGCAGAATGACTTAGCTACCTTTTTTTTTGCATGCAGTGTGTGATTTTTATGCTGTTTGTCAATTTTCTAAGGCTGTAATTCAGCCATATAAAATACTGAAAATGTTGAAATATAAAATCAAAACTGCTGGTCCACTCTTTTTATTTAATAGGATTTTCTGGATCAGTTAATTAGCAATAAGTAAAACATGGCATTAAGAATTAGGTTTTAGAATCATAAAATTTTTGAGCTGGAAGGAACTTTAGAAGTCATAGACTCTCATTTGGTTGTGTGACAGAACTGAGCCCTATAAATGTTAACATATCAAGTCATAGAGTGGAGCAAATTTCAGAACTGAGTTCAGCGTTCTTTTTGTTGTTCAATTTGTTTTTGTTGTATTAGTGGTATTAGGACTAATAATGCCATCAATAGCAGCTATTTAAATGTTTCCTCTGTATAAGTTACTCACTTAGGTACTTTATATATAAAGTATCTTGGTTCATCTCCTTTGCACTTTATAAAGACATTGCACTTACTTGTATATTAGTTTTCTGTTGCTACCATAAAACAAAAATCAAACTTTATAGTGTCTTTTTTTTTTTTGTACCAAGGATCAAACTTAGGACCCTATACTTGTGAGACAGGACAGCGACTCTGAACTAAATCCCTGGCCTCATTTTTTCTTTTATCTTTTCAAAAAAAAATTTAAAAAAATTAAACTGTATAGTTTAAATGACATGCATTTATTATCGTAGAGTTTTGGAACTGTGTTAGAAGCCCACAGTAAGTCTCACTGATTTTCAGGAGGGCTGCATATCTTTCTGAAGGCTTTAAGGGAGATCAGTTTGCTTATCTTTTCCAGCTTCCAGAGGCAGCACACATTCTTTAACTTGTGACCTCTTGCTATCTTCAAAGCCAGCAGTGGCTGCTTAAGTCTTTCTCACAGTGCCATCTCCTGGGTTCTGAATTTTCTATGTTCCTCTTCCCTTTAAGGGACCCTAGTGATTACTTTGAACACACCTTGGTATTCCAGGACATTGCCTTTATGTTGATTAGCAACCTTTATTCTATTTGCAACCTTAAGTCCCTTTGCCATGTAATATAGCATAAAGCATAGTGAGAGATTCTAGGAATTAAAATGTGGACATCCTTCAGTGGGGAATGGAAGCATTTTGGCTATTACAGTTTGTTAATTAGATGAAGAGATTTAGTTCAGAGAAGCTAGATAAGTCATCTAAGTTCCTGACATTAGTAAATGAAAGAGGTGATTTTTTAACCTGGATCCATTAATTGTCACATACACATATCTTTTACAGTAATAGGGTCTTTTCTGTGAATGTCATTTACTCTTGGTCTGGAAAAAGTAAATGCAAGGGTGAAGTGTTCAAATTATAAAAACTCATTTTTAAATTTGATGTTTATTAAATGTAACCATGGCACATGCAACATGAAGTTTTAATATGTTTAGTGAAATGGTTACCATAGTCAGTGTGTTAGTCATCCTGGATAGTTATAGTTATCATTTTTTTTTCTGGCAAGAACACTTAAAATATACTCTTTTAGTAGAAATCTTGAATATAATATTAAATATTGGTCTTCATATTGTACATTACTTCTTTAGACTTCTTCATTTTACATAGCTGAAACTGTATGTTCTTTGAACTGAATCGCCATTTTATCTTCCCCTGTCCCTAGTAATCACCTTTTTGTTTTCTATCTCTCTGTATTCACCTTTCTTCTTTTCTTTTTAAACATGTGAAAGTGAGATTGGGTAGTACTTATCTTTCTATATCTAAGTTATTTCACTTAGCATATGTTCTGCAGGTCCTTCCATGCTGTAGCAAATAATATCTCCTTCTCCTTTAAAACTGAATATAATTCATTGCACAACACACATACAGACACACACACAAAACAATTTCTTTATCCGTTTGCTATGGTGTTTCCCAAAAGGTTCATGTGATTTAAGGCTTTATCCCCTAGGGTAATGGTATTGGGAAAGGGTGGAATCTGTAAGAGCTAGGGCCTAGAGGGAGTTCCTAGGTTTTTGAGGCATGCCCTCAGAAAGTAGTTATCCGGTGACTTCTAGAAGTTTTTAAAAAGGAGCAAGCCTAACCTCACCCAGCTCTCTGTTTCCTGGCTTGAGATGTGCCAGTTTCCAAAGTCCCGATGGTAGTCATACATACGTAGCTACAGACTACTGGACTTCAGCTTCACTTGTCTCAAATTCCAAAATCGCCTTCCATAGGTTTACAGGATGCCAAGCCCTTAAAAAAGAACTTGAGTTGTTTGTTCTTAGTTTTGGGGATTTAGAAGGTATCCCCCAACCCTTTAAAATTAAACACTAATTTTAATTGCTGATATATCCTTTGTTTTATGTCCATTGGAAATATTCAATTTTATAAAGCAGAAAAGAGCTGGTAGAGCAAGTCCTTTTATAAAAATAAATTTATATAGGCTTCATTTTGTTTAATGAAACTTAAGGTTGAAACCCAAATTTCCATGTGTACAACATGCAAAGTTTTATCCATAATCATCTCAGAGGAATTATTATCTTTTTTTCTGTCTGTTAGAATGCTTTCAGCTGGACAAAAATCTCCCCCAACTAAAAATGGCTTCAATAGTAAACATATCTTATTATCTCATAACCAAGAAGATCTGATTTTTATGGATGTTTCAAGTTGCAGCTAAGTGTCATTAGACCCTAGTTCTTCCTGTCTCTTTATCTTGGTGTCAGTGGACTAAGGATTTGAAGAGGGTGATTCTCTTATATGCTAAGTGAAGATAACTTTTTAGAAGACTCTAGAAGACCTGATGTCAGTAGCCAAAATCGCATCTCATATCCACTTCAAAGGCCTACGTGTTTAGAAATTCTATGTTTGGGTTAGATTAATCAAGATTCATGGTCTGCCATTCTTCCTACAGTGAGCAAAATTGGGGTTGTTTTTATTTTGATAATCTTTCAAGGTTAGTTTTTTTTTTTTTTAATTTTTGGCCTGGATTCTTAATCCCTTTGACTTCTTGAAGGACTGTATTCTGATAATCATTTCTTTTTGCCTTTATTTTCAGTCTCCTCATTGTTTAATTTCAAGCTTGATTTTGTTCTCCTTAACAGTAAACCTCCCTTTATAATATCATCAGTTGCCGTCTGGTTGCCTAATTCTTTGCCATTTTTGTTGTTGCCATTTCCTTATCTTTCTAGTCTCTTATTTCTTTCCTTTGTATTTTACTGTTTATTATTTCCCTCCTTCTGCTATCTTAGGACTAGTTTACTCTTCCTTGTCTAGGTTTTGTGCTTTTTGGGTAGGTTAAATTATTGATTTGAGAACCTTTTTAAAATATAGACCTTTATTATTGCTATAAATTTCCCTCTAGGTCCCATAGTTTTTAGCATTCTGTAAGTTTAGGTATGTTGTGTTTTTATAAAGTTTCATTCTTATTAACACATTTTTCATTTCTGTTTTCTTTTCTTTATTGATTATTGTGATAGTTATTCTTTTTTTTTAATCTTTATTGGTACATTAAATATACACATCATGATTGCACTCCATAATGGGGATTTGTACCAGTATAAGACACAACTTAATTCTCATTTTTTCCCATAGCCCTACCCACCCTACCACCCCCCCATATACATAAAATTTGTTTCCTTACTTTTTTGTTACAATCTCAACATTTTCCCCTTTCACTCTATTTTACATTGAGCATTTTCTATTGCACAATATATAACATATAATGCTAGGACTCATTTACATCTTTATTTTCTTATACCAGAGAAAAGATGCGATATGTACCTATCTGTGCCCTATTTATTTCACTTATGAGGATATCCTCAAGGTATGTCCATTTAAGTAGAAATGATTCAAACTTATCATTTTTTATGGCAGAGTAATACTTCATTCTGTAGAAGAACCACAGCTTTTTTATCCAGTCTCCAGTTGATGGACACTTGGGTTGTTTCCAAGATGTAGCAATCACAAATTGGGCTGCTATAAACATAGGTGCACATATATCACTGTGATATGAGTCTTTTAATTCTTGTGTGTATATACCTAGCAGGGCAATGGCCGGGTCAAATGGGACCATCAAGCCTAGCTTTTTGAGGATTCTCCAAACTGATTTCCACAAGGGTTGTACGAGTCTACATTCCCACCAACAGTGGAGAAGGGTTCCTTCTTCTCCGCAGCCTCGCCAACATTTGCCGTTGGCTGATTCTGAAATGGCAGCCATTCTATGTGGAGTGAGATGAAATCTCAGTGTTGTTTTCATTTGCATCTCTCGAATGACTAATGATGTTGAGCATTTCTTCATATGCTTCTTAGCTGCTCTTACTTCTTCCTCTGAAAAATCTCTATTCATTTCAGATGCCCATTTTTGAATTGGGTCATTAAATTTGGGTGGGCTGATTTTTTTGAGCTCTTAATATATTCTAGATAGTAGCCCTTTATCTGAGGAACAGCTGGTAAAGATTTTTTCCCACATTGTTGGTTGCCTGTTTGCACTGTTGGTGGTTTCCTTTGCTGTGCAGAAGCTTTTTAAAAGAATGAGGTCCCATTTGTTGATTTCCTTAGCCATTTCCTGTGCTATAGAAGTTTTGTTCATGAAGTCTTTCCCTAAGCCA
>PVIR01039773.1:0-13724 GCA_004026965.1 Petromus typicus
AGCACCACTGAGCTAAATTCCTGGCCTTCAAGAATACTACAGACTTCACTAAAACAATCACAATCCAGTATCACATTTTCCTCTTACTGTCAATACTTAAAATGTCACTCTTCTTAAATGTTAAGTTTTGTTTTGTTTTGGGTTTTTTCTGTATTGAACTCTTGCACTTGGCAGACAGGCACAGCACCACTGAGCTACATCAACAGCTTAAATGCTAAAATTTTATCTGTGCAGTTTATATAACAGTGCTATGTGCTTATAGGACACTGAGTAGATCTATAGAGATTAGGCATCTAAAAAACTGTTCTAATTTTTTAGGATGTTAACAGGTGACAAAAGCTAGATTCAACCTGTCTTCAAATTTAAATCAGAGTAGCAATCAATGCCCATACAACACGGACCTAAGCAAGTGAGCAAGCCAGATAAGAGAAGAGAGATTACACATAGAAAACAAGAGAACATACTGTCAGTTCCTTGAAGATACGGCCCAGGTTTTTATTATTCTTATAGTCCTGTTGCAAGATTCAGTACATACAATATATGCTAGTTGAAGCAAAAAGGAGGTATCAATAGGTATTTCTTAGCTGTTTATATATGGCAAATGGATTCAAATATATAGGGATTGTACCTGCCTTGTATTCTCTACATTCTGACATTATTTCTTGGATATATTCAGTTATTCTGTAATATCTTTGACAAGAGAAAGTATGTCACAGAATCTAAACTTCTCATGTCCTTCAAAATCTCTAGGGTTCTAAACTCTTTTCAGTAGTCCTCAACTAGAGTGATGGAGTTAGTGATGCTTAGAGATATTTCTGTTGTCGTAACTGAAACAATGTAACTGGTATGTAGGGGTAGAAGCCATAGATAATACTAAACAGCTTACAGTGTATACATGACATTCCCTAAATCTGCCCAAGATCAAGACATTCTGGTATCTACTGTAAGTCCCTGACTTACAAACAAGATTTCTCAGGAGAACAATCATATAAGTCTGACAAAGTGCATCTATATGGTATACTGTGAAAGTTCACACTTATTACATGTGTTATCTTTTAAGAGCCCAAGTAATTTCTATAAAGGTATACTTTGACTGCTAAAAGTAACTAAATTAGCAGCAAGACGCTCCTATTTGCAAAGTGATCTTGCGCTAAATTTGAAGTTACTGATCAAACAGAATTTTGGGAATGGGGGTAAAGAGAAGTTACACCAAAAGAACATCAATGATTAATGACAAGGGCAACATTAAAAGTTGCCATTAACATGCCCAAGATCACCTTTAACAGTTATTGTACCTGAAAATACCTATTAGGATTAAGTATTTACTAATCACATGAAACAACTAAAAGTTGTGCATTTCGGAGCAATATAAAATGCATATTTTCTCAGTTGAATAAGTATCTTACCTTATAATACTCTAGAAATTAAATTGCTTGAATACAATGTTCCTTTAGATGTCCAAGAGGAAATGATGTTGTTACCCATGCCATTTGTCCTCTCCTAGCGCTACCCTTGCTGCTGTGAGCTACTACAGACGTGGCACGTGGTAGGACAGAGCAAATACAATACTCTCCCTGGCCTGCTGTCTTGGACTGGACACTTGTAATTCTTTGGACTGGGGCAGGTCAGGGGGAACCAGAACATTCTTTCGATGGCTTTCAAATCTGCTTATCTTGTAATACAGCTGAAAAAGTACACTCTGCTGAACTATCAGTTAAACTGGTCTGTTTTAAATATTGCTTTGGTAGAAAAATAAAACTTTCTAAGCCCTGTGAAAAAAAAAAAAGGCCAGTCACAAAAAAACTGAGAAAAATAATTTAAAAAGCAAAACAAATTTTCTATGGTTCTTCCAGTAAAATATAAAGACTGAATTCTAGAAAGGCTGTACTCAACTAGTGGCTTTCAAAAAGGACAATGACCCTGACACAGTCAAGATACAAAGTTCCACCATCAGAGCATCTGTGCTGCCATTTAGCCACCTCCTCCCTAGCCAGGACTCATGGCAACCACTAATCTGTTGTTTATTTCTGTAATTTTGGCATTTTAAAAGTGTTACAGAATCATACAGTAAGTAATCTTTTGGGACTAGCTTTTATAAATTCAGGTAACACTTTGGAGATACAACCAAATTATTTATGGACTTCAATAGTTCTTGTTATTTTTTTAATGACTAAATTCCTGAGTAGCTCTCCACGGCATGGCTGTACCAGTTTATTCACCAACTGAAGGCTTTCAGGGCTGCTTCCAGTTTGGGATCATCATGAATCAAGTTAACAATGAAAGATCAGCTACCACTGTATTATCTTCTTCGGTGAAGTGCTTCTTCTTGTCTTTTGTCTATTTTATAAATGGACTTTCTTTTTGCTCTTAAGTTTTGCAAATATTTATTATAGGTATGTCTTCTGATGCATATGTAATTTGCATGTATTTTCCCTACTTTGTACTCTCTTATCCTCCTCGTAAAGTCTTTCATGAAGCAAATGTTCTGAATTTTGAGGAAACTCAGCTTTCAGTTTCTCCTTTCTGGGTGATACTTTTGGTATCCAATCTAAGCATTCTTTGTCTAGTCCTAGTTTTTAAAGATTTCATTTTCTAAAAGTTGGAGAGTTTTATGTTTTACTTCTAATGTTAGTTATTATGGGGTAATTTTTGTACAGGCATGAGATTTAAGTTAAGATTTGTTTTTTCCTAGAACTGTACAACTGCTCCAGTACCATATCTTGAAAAAAGTATACTTCCTCATTAGGTTGTTTTTGTATTTTTGTCAAAATCAACTCGATATACTTGTGTGGCTCTATTTCTGAGTTTTCTATTCTGTCCCACTGATCCTATGTGTTTTTCAATAACATACAATTTTTTTTTTTTTTTTAAGATAGGGTCTCGCTCTATGGTTCAGGCTGGTCCTAAACTCAGCCTGGAACTCACAGCAATCATCCTGCCTCTGCGTCCTCAGTGCTGGGATTACAGGCATGAGCCACCATGCCCAGCACTGTGTGGTATGTGGTACTGACTGCTGATAGGCATGAGTCACTATGTCCCAGGCATCATTGTATATAGTTACCAGAGATCGAGCTCAGGACTTGTGCTTGTGATTACAAGGCAGGCGCTGGAACCAATGAGCTAAATCTCTGGTCCACCACACAATATTTATTGCTATACCTAGACTGATTGTTCTTTTTCTTTTCTCAAAACCATTTTAGCATGTAGTTCCTTTGTCTTACTGTATATACTTCAGAGTAATCTTTCCTATATTCACAAAAAAAATGTTTGCTGAAAGTTTGATAGGAAATGTGCTAAACTAATCAATCTGGAAAGAACTGACATTTTTAATACAATGAGTTTTCCACTAATCCATAAGCACTATATGTTTCTTCATTTGTTTATTTGGTATTTTTCAAGAGCATTCCATAATTTTTAGAATATGGATCCTATATATATATATATATATACATATATATATATATATAAAATATATAGTTAGAATTATGCCTTGTATATGTTTCATTATAATTACCCTTACTTTATTTTTACCAGTGGTAAATGGCATTTTATTTTATATTTTGACTTCTACATGTTGTTAATACACAGAAGTGTAATTAACGTGTATGTACTATTTTGTATTCTGTAATCTTGCCAATGCTGTTACATATATTCTTTGGGCTTTTCTTTATAAACAATCTTGTAATATACAAAATGAGATTTTATTTCTTCCTTCCCAATAGGTCTGTCATTTATTTCACACTATAGGTTTATAAGGGTCCCAAATCTGACCTTTTGCTCAGTTTCTTTTACTCTGAAAGTTTCTGATACAATATAAGCAATTTTTAAAATCACAAAAAGAGCTAAAAGCCACTGCCTTATACTTTTAATAGGAAATCATTTTTGTTAGGTTAAAAAACACTAGTATTTAAACTAAGACTGGTAATGCTTAATCAAGATTACTTCCTGACAAGGACTTAAGTATAATTTTAGCAAATGAACAACTTAAAAACTTGAGTCATAAATTAAAGTTAAATACGTGGCTGACATAAATTCTGCTGTTTAAACTGACCAGCTCGTCAGTTACAAAAACAAGCGCTATGAAGATTAAGTTAAGCAGGCTTTATATTTCCTATTGCCTCTAGTTCCAGACTACATCTGTTTTCTTTGATACAAAAAAATCCCAGTTAAAATAGCTCCATTTATCACAGCATGATTGTAGGCAGACAAACCAGCCTGTCTGTTTCCAGATAGTGAAAGCAACTGTTATTAATCACAATTACAGGCCAAATCCTCTAAGAGAAATTGCATCAATATTCTCCCAGCCCCCAATTCTACTTACTCAGAAACTCTAAAATGGTACTCAGTGTCATGACACTGCCTGAAATAAAGGCCAGTAAACAAAGATGTGACTCCGAGGTTATCAGTTCAGAGTACAAGTCTAGAAAAATCTCTACTCAAAAATAGAGCCATCGTTGGAAAGCTCTAGTTATTTCTAAGGTTAGCATTTTAACACTCTAAAATTCATATCAAAAAGGTTCCTGCTAATAAGACTGTACTTAATAGCAATGCACATTTGAAATTTATAAGTTGGATGGTTAAAGAGAGAGGCTACCATAAAAATAAACATTTTTACACCACATTTCATAGTCAACAGTGTGAAGGAAATTTATTTTTCATTCATATAGACTGTTCATATAGATCTCTTCTGACAGAGTGAGACCAACTGTAGGTAATTAGAGGAAAAGTATTAAGACTATTGTTGAATCATGTCCTTTGAATGCATAGATCTTTTTAAATTAATTGTTAGGACAAGAGATTAAGAATACAAACCAGAGTTCTACTTCCTGTGGCTATTGGTGTTATTTAAAAACTATATCAATTTTTAAAGTACTTCCTATATATAGGCCACTTTATAAGTTTCACATACATTATCACAGTTATGGTGAAGTCTTAACAACAAATCTATGAGGTAAGTACTATTTATTATTCTTGTTTTGCAGGTGAGGACAATTAAATTTCACTCAGGTCACACAGCTAGTTAAATACAGAGCCAGAAGTCTAATATAGGTTTGATTTCAAAGCCTAAATTCTTTCCTATCTCTCAGCCCCTCAAGTTTGTATTTGTTTTTAGAAAATTTTTGAATACAACTCTGTATATACACAGCATCTAGGGTAGAACAGTAAAATGGTGGTAACGCAGCAGACAAACGTACATTTTTTTCATTTTGCTCCTCTATAAATGACTCTGCTAAGATACTTTTCCAGAAGTATCATGAAATAAACTGAATCCTTCTTTGATGAAATGTGATCTTATATTCAAACAAGGCCTGGTTATTAAATGTCTGCAGTTAAATTAGCAATGAGTCTATTGCCGTTATAATTTGAAAGCTTCAAATTTAATTTGAAAACTTGTGAAACAGTCCCAGATTCTAGGGGCACTTGGGCATGCACTTATCCATTCCCGAGCAGCCACTACACAGAACCTCAGAGAACAGCCAGTCACTGCTGAGAGACTGGAGAACACAGTGAGCTCACCGAACTGAATCCAAACAGGGAACACAGAAGCTGCACAGGAGAAAGGAAGACACTTCTATGAAGGCGACATTTTTATTAGACTTAAATGATGGAGAAAAGTGAGCCATGCAGATACAGGGGGAAGAGCCAGGGAGAGGAGGAGGATGACTGCTAGCATTGGCTTTGAAAGGAAAGACAACAGATCTGAGAAACAGCAAGAACAATGCTGCTAGAGGGAAAAGTAATCAGAGCTGAGGAAAGACAGGTAGAAAGGTGAAGGCTATGATAAGGATTCTGGGTTTTAGTCCTGAGTGGGAGAAGAAACCACAGGTTTCTTAAAATTACTCTGGTGGCAAGAGAAATGAGCACGGCAGCAGAGTGGAAGCAGACAGCTCCGTTAGGAGGCCCCGCCTCCGGCCCCTGGGAGAAGACAGATTTGAAAAAAAAGGCGGGGCTGCAAGAGTGACGCGTCGTGGTTGCTGGCGTCATCAGCACACGCGAGCAAGGCAGATGGTCTGTTACGTCAGGGGACGGAGAGAATCCCAGAGAGGCGAGCACAGAAGAATGAGGCCTGGACAACTCAGAAAAGGAAGAGTACCTTCACTGCATCAGCTCCTCTGGCTGAGGACTGTACTCAGCCCGATGCCCTTCTCTTAAGTGCCAGAGAACATCGGGTAGCTTGGAATTTGTTTCCATGCACTATATTTTGGACCATGTAGAAAATAAAAATGTAACAAACAGGACAGAAATAATATTTATATTTAAATATGGGCAGAGCTTCTCAATAGTTAATACATAATCAAACTTTGCTACATTCACTGTCAAGCCATTTAATTACAAATAAATTAGTTCACCAAATTTGGAGTCTTGAACAAATGAAGACTTCTAAATCTAGAACCTGACAAGGCACATAAACTATACCAGTGGCTTCACTTTAACATGACCTAAGCTACATTTGTTTTATTTCCGGATATTGTTGACATGCTAGATGCCTATGGTCAGGAAATATAAAAACAATCAGAAAGTAAAATGGATATAAAGACAAGCACTGAGAAACGATGAAAATATCTGTGCTAAGCCAATTTTAAAATTTAGTTTACTTCTGTTTGCCCATTTTACAGTACAGTAGGTAATGCCAAAATTAAAGGTGCATATATACTTTTTAAAAGTAATGTGTATTTCTTCTTATGTTTCACAAATTGTGTATATCTTTCAAAGGATATCAATTCAATCTTTTTAGATTTTAACCATGTGAGACATTTCTGGCTGTTAAGAAAGAGGGCAAGGTTACTGAGGCAGGATCTGAGTTCAAATGTAAATTCTGACCCTAATAATTACTGCTGATTTGGAGCCCATTAAGGTACACTAAGTATCTCAGTATCCTTATTTAAAAAGCAAGAATAGTATCTATTCTACTGCATTTTTAGCAGATTTTAAAAGATTAAGCTGTACAAACTCCCAACAAACACTTACAGCGTTATAAATGATAATTCCTTTCTTTTATCCTCCCTTCTCTTCACTGCTTCAGCATTTACGTGCTTCTGAACGTCACTATTTAAGTGCTTTTCAAAGAAAAGGGTGGACTTCATCTTAAAGTGGTGATGTTATCACTGCCCCACCATTCTGATCAGCAGCTTTTGAAATGCTGCAATATTTTATTCTACTGAATCCTAAGGCCTAGCAGACTAGGGATATTTGCAATATGGAAAACATATTATACAATATTAAAAGGCATTAACATATATCAAAAATAACAAAATGTTAAATCCTCAAAACACATACAGAGGCACACTATTTACAAAATAAAGGGGAAAAAACCCCATATTTACATCATTTACTTTGGGACCAAAAATCAAACAAACATAATGTCTTAGATTAAATTTTACATTTTATTCAATGATTTTATTGTTTTAACTTCTATTTCTGTGTGGACTATATAAAGGACTATCACCATAGCTTTTTGTAAATATAATCCAAATTTCAAGTAGATTTGTACTACAGAAGTTTCATTTTATTATTTTAAATTTATGTGTACTTATTTTGCCTTTCTGCAGTGATACATTATTTCATGTATATTTCTGTAGGTTCTGTTAGAACGAGCAAGAAACTGTCAGTCCATCTGACAAAGGAACTTCAGCTATCCTCCCCTTCCATCCCCTCACATGCAACCTCTCCTAGAGGGTTTCAGCATCTTCACAGGCCCTGCAGAGACCCCAGCCCACTGGCCAAGGAAAAGTCTGGGGCATGGGATCTGCTCTGCAGTAGTGCAGGTCACTTGGTTGTTTCCAACCTCTACAGAGTTTCTGACACTGTAAAGCTCGAGTGAATTAAGATCATCCCTCAATTAAGGAAACAGCTCATCTGATAATCAATTATCCAAATGACAAGAAAGTATCTATTTCCTCCTTCTACACCTGAGTCAGCTATTTTTACCCTCTCTCTGAGTCAGGCCTCTCTCATGTGTATCATCATAAACACAGAATCTACACATCCCATTCTCAGAGAAGGAGTGCTACTGGCTCTTTGGCAAAGTTGTTGATTTCTAACTTTTCTTCAAATTAAGTAATTATGTCTAAATCATTTTGCCTCCTCCCCATACTCAGTGGCTCTAAAAAAATACGCATTTTTCATGATATGATCTATTTTTCATGATATGATCTATTTCACGATATGATCTATTTTTCATGATATGATCTATTTCTAAACTATTAATATTTACATATTAATAGTTTCATCCTGAAATAGGATTTTAAATAATTTATATGGCCTTCTGAACATTATAACAAAGCTAAAGCCTAAATTTTTAAATGAAATACCTCTTGTTTAAATTTCCAGAATTAGGTTTAGACTTTCAGAATAATCAAGGATTTTTAATTTTACTTGAGAGATTGTTAATACTCATTTTCATCCTTTCTTCATATCTGTCAAAGGTTGAGGAAGAGGGAAAAGGACAAATTCACTCACTTATTGTTCATCAGCCAATAATGTTAAACATTTATTTGTGGGGGTTAAGAAAGAGTAAGATGATACAAAATATTAACATGACATCATAGTGTTGAGAATTATCTACTACATCCACACTGCATTCACCAGGCCTAGCTCTGAGAATATCACATGGAAAAAGGGTCCTCTACTATCCATTCCTTTTTTCCATCAAACTCTTCACTAATTCATAGAGCATGCACAGAGGACTAAGCCAAGCACTCCAGGCTCTGGAGCAATACATGGAACAAAACTCCTCATCCTCACAGACCCAACCCTCCAGTAGGAAAAAAGAACTTTAAAAATATATATATATAGCATATTAGGTAGTCAATATTATGAATGAAAATAAAATAGGAAAAGAACAGTAAGGGCGGGCACAGAAGTTGAATTTTTAAACTGGGTAGCCATTCATCCTTATATTCCTTTCTAAAAATTATTTATGAAGATTTAAGAATCTATACATTTCTATTTTTCTAAGCATCAAATTAGAGGGAGAATGTACTAAGAACAAATTCCTGTTTCCAAACTGGCAAATAATCTAAAAATGACAATTTTAATGACAGAGTGGTCACTGTTCAACTTTTAAAAAATGGCCCCTTACTACGTTCCTGAGCTTACTAGTAACCAAGGTAGATGTGGCTCATAATGATTTCTACTGGTGATGTGATAAATTTTTGATAAAACCTGATAACTTATCAAATGGCTATTAAATAAAACAAAAAAGAATTAAAATCCTGGGCCAGGGATTTAGCTCAGTGGTTCCGGTGCCTGTCTTGCAAGCACAAGGACTCAGGTTCAATCCCGGCAACCACATACCTTACTGGGCGTGGAGACTCACACCCAGCAGCAACCAGTACTACATACCACAGTGCCGGGCGTGGTGGTTCACGCCTGTAATCCCAGCACTCGGGAGGCAGAGGCAGGAGGATCGCTGTGATGTGAGTTTGAGGCTGAGCTCAGGGCCAGCCTGAACTACAAAACAAAACCCTATCTCAAAAAATCAAAAAAAAAAAAAAAAAGAATTAAAATCTTGAAAAAAAGGATTTTTTCATATCCTGTATTAATTAATTTGCTGAGTTTTGGGTGGACAGAACACAACAACTCTTCAATATATGTACAACTTTTGGCCAGCTGCATTCCATTCGTGACCAAAATAATCTACAGAGATTTTTTTCACCTCTTTAAAATTTGTGGCCTAATGGCCAAATACCTTCCATGCAAGTTGGGCTCTTCTCTGGTAACAAGAGTCCAGACTCAGAAGGGTACCAGGCTCCACAGTTAGGCAGGCTTGTCAAACAAGCTTGTTTGGTTACTACCACAACCTACTAACTTCAGTCACAGCTACGTCAGCTGTTTAAGAAATCCCAAGGGCTCTCACATTACTCACAGCACGACTCCCCAGCATTTTACTGTTGTAAGTGGAACACGAAAAATTCTACCCCCCAAATGAGATACCTCCATGATGATGTGACAGGCTCCCTCCATTCGCAAGGATTTCTTCTCTAGCAGCAGCCTGTATTTGGAAACAACACAACATATCATTGCTACTTAGATTTCATTTTGGGGCTAGTGAGACCAAACTCCCAAAGGAGGCACCTACTTCCTGGGCTCAACAAACCAGAGGCATCAATCCCCTCCCTCTTGGATTACCTAGGTTTAAAAAGCAATTAAAATATGCAACCTAATTTTATAAATTTTTTTTTTCCTACTACATAGTCACAATACCTACAAAGTCTGCTTCAGGATTCTGGCAGAGGGAAAAAAGCAAAATGACCAATTCAGCAGCACCAAATTAATGACTACATCAGCAAAAAAAAAAAATAGTGAATTCAGAGCCAGATTCTACTTTTAGTAAACATCTCACACCAACAAACATTATTAACATACATTTACCAACTACTCTGTGTATGCTAGGAACAGTGCCAAGCAATTTGCCTATAGCATTTAATTTATTTTCACTATAGCTTATGAAATACAGAGGTATCTCAGTTCACAAATTCAATTCTCTCCACAGTCTTGGTTGCAAAATGAACTGGATGAGAACTAAATGTAATTTTCCCAGGTCAACACTGTACTGAGCTGGTGAAACTAATTTGGTTTTCATCTAAATTGGTTTGTGATCAGAATCATGAAAATAATCAAATTCGTGAATTGAGGTTCTGCTGTATTTATAATCATTCCCATTTCACAGATAACGAAAAATGAGGTTTAAATAAGTTAGATTATTTGTCTAACATACAGGACATCAGAGTCAAGATCACTTATAAAGTATTAGGGATCGACTATAAAAACTTTTATGGAGACCAGTTTTTAGATCAATGATATGGGACAAATTATTTGTCAGCTATCAGTTCTATGAATATCTAAGTCTGTGGGGATCAAAAAAAAAAAAAAAACCACAAAAAGCTTATTTTATTTCCTTTGTTTTAACTCTAAAAAGAGGGGTCAGGCAGGACAGATGGATCACATCTTACTGCAAAGTAGTCTCTAAGAACTCTTGTTACTGACGATTTAGGCATTTCAAAGAGAATGAGAAGTATGTCACTTTCTGCTCAATACCTTATGAATTTTAGGAAACTGTTCCAAATTAAGTAGTACTTCTTTAAGATCATTAGTACCTAGCAAATGACAGCACAGACTGGGAAAGAAGAAGCAGCTTCATTCTGGTGCTGCAGGGAAGGATCTTTGATACCATCACTAATGCACTAAAAAGCTAAGCGGATGAGAATATATTATTTTCATTGGGATGATGGTTTCTCAGGTATATATACATATCAAAATTCAGGAGGTTATACATTTTAAACATGTACCATTTATTGTATTTCAATTATATTTTTTTAGAAAGCTGAAAAAAAAGGGAAGAGGAGAACAGTGTTGAGGGAGCTAAAAAAAAAGAAAGGGCCGGGGAGTTGGCTCAGTGGTTCCGGCGCCTGTCTTGTAAGCGCAAGGACCCAGGTTCGATCCCCGGTAACCACATACCATACTGGGCGTGGAGACTCACGCTCAACAGCAACCAGTAGCACATGCCACAGTGCCGGGTGTGGTGGCTCACACCTGTCATCCCAGCACTCGGGAGGCAGAGGCAGGAGGATTGCTGTGATGTGAGTTTGAGGCTGAGCTCAGGGCCAGCCTGAACCACAAAGTGAGACCCTGTCTCAAAAAAACCTTAAAAAAAAAAAAAGAAGGAGCCCACCAAATCCTAACTATAGTTCTGGTCTAAAAGTGTGGTATCCCCTGAAATTACCTTGTAGGTACTATTTTTGGCAGGGATATAATGGACTTTCAAAACATTGGGACATCTGACTCCCTAGGAAATCTGTTTCCTATAGGTTCCTCCAAAGTTTCATCGATTACTTCTGCTCTATACACACTCTGCCCATTAACAGAAGACTTTATACGGGTTAGCAGCTTGGCTGAGTGTGCCAGCACATGCCTGCAATCCCAGCCCTCTGGAGACTGAGGCAGGATTCCAAGTTCAAGCCCAGCTTGGACAACTTAGTAATTTTGTGGGACTCTGTCTCACAATAAAGAATAAAAAATACAAGGTCTGGGAATGTAGCTCAGTGTAAAGGTGTTCAGTTCAAGCCCTAGTACTAACCCCACCAAATAACCCAGGAGCTCAAGGGCACTTAACTAACATATACTAGAAACTGTCAGCAAATGAATGTTAATGGTCTCTGTTTAGTTTTAAAGAATTTAGGAACCTAGAATTGTGATATTATAATCACACAGACCAAGAATAGGAAGGCTATTAATCTCAACAGCAGTCACCATCCAGAAATGAGTAGGCTACAAAAGTGATATCAAAGATCCCCATGGCCACTAAAATTCCTGTTGTCATATAATTTAGTCAGCAGTTATATAAGGAACGACCAAACAATCACACATTACAGGTGTACTGAACACTAATTTCAGACTCACAATCCAGTACATAATTTAGTGTAATAAATATATTCTTCATATCTATGAACTAGAAGGCAGATAAATCATGTGTGACTGGAGTCAAACTAAAATTCACCAAACAACACTATAATTTATTTAAATTAATAAGAGAATGTGAAAGTTATATTCATGTGTACAAAGTTACCTCAGTTTGCTCAAACACAGCCAGTGGGTCACTAATTCCCCTGTAGTTAAAGGCAAAATAGAAGTAGACACATGCACCTGCATCATAAGTCTGCGTCACCCTAAAAAACAAACAGACAAAATCCCCACAAGGGCTTTACATTAAAGTGAAAACTTACTTAACATCTAGAATCTTAAAGACAAGATCATCTGAACGATTAACTTAAGAAACACTCTCATTCTCTAGCTAGCTGCTTAAGGCATAGAAGCAATGTAAACTGTCTCTCTTTGGAACATGTAAACTAAGAATGTATTTGTAAATAAAAGCACCCTATTTCTGTTTAAATAGCAATTTAGTGGCAACTTCAAGTGGCAATACTGTAAGCACACATTTAAATTTTCTCTTGTTGGTGGGGTATTACTCAAATATAACAAAAGTTTGCACATATTTCATCAGTATTCTGATAAGATGCCATTTTGAGAAATCTTATTGAAATTCTTTCATTATCTAGAGGTAAGAGGAACTATGCGTGAAAATATAAAGTATATAGGTCAGGTATGTATTGATATAAGTTTTTTTTAAAAATATAATCAAAATACCTTAAAAACATGAAAAAAGTACATATAGTTTCACAAAAGTAATACTGTAACATTTGCTCTGTCCTGTATTTAACTAATTTTTATATACTACTAATCTTATGAATATATTAAAAAATGCTTAAGGACAATCCATATTACAAATATTACAGCTTCATGATTTTTTATTTTTCACACTACCGGGGACTGAACTCACAACCTTGTGCTTGCAAGGCTGGTGGTGGCATTATGAGCTAAATCCCCAGCCCTACCTTCATTATTTTTTGAAAGCATATTTTCCCATCGAAAGATCAAACAAGTCCACACATGCAAGTCCACACATATTTTGCATGGTTACAGTAAACGGACATGATATAAAATGCCTGCTCCCTAAGAAAGAAAAGGTAAGAGACAGGAAACTTGTTCTGTTCACTGGCCCCATCCCTGCTGAGACAGAAACATGAAATACTGTATTATAATCAGACATTCAAACACTGATTAAAATCAATTTTTATTATTTAAAAAATATTTTGACAAAATGTAGGCAAGTTATAGCTTCCTGATACATTAAGTGCTCTGACAACACTACTAGGCACTTGTCA
>PVIR01039774.1:0-13708 GCA_004026965.1 Petromus typicus
CCCCAACTCTGTTTTGTTTTTTGAGACAGGGTCTTTCTCTGTAGTCTAGACTGGCCTTGAACTCACTATTTAGCCCAGGCTGTCCTCAAACTTGCCTCCCAGAGAGCTAGGGTTATGGGCATATGCCATCTTGTCTGGCAGATTAAAACTTTTTATGCATTTGTTTGACCTATGGTTATCCAATTGCTCCAGCACTGTTATTGAAAAAAATATTCTTAATTACATCTGCATTTTTGTCAAAAACCAGTTGCTCTATGCATGTGTGGGTATACTGCTGGATTCCGCATCCTGTCTTGTACATGAATATTTCTATCTTGATGACAACATTACACCGTCTTGATTACCATGCTCCCTCCCCTAGCATGGCTTGGAATACAATCTACCTTTGTAAACCTGTAATCTCAGCTACTCTGGAGGCTGAGGCAAGAGAATAGAAAGTTTGAGGCCATTATGGGCAATTTAGCAAGACTTCATCTCAAGATAAAAAATAAAAATGGCAATGTGTTCTCTATTATCAAAATCATTATCTTAGGGCTGGATGTGGTGGCACAGGTCTGTAAACCCAACACTTGGGAGGCTGAAGCAAGAGGATTGCCATGATTTCAAGGCCAGTGGGGGCTACATAGTGAGTTCCCGGCCAGCCTGAACTATATAATCAGACTCTGTCTCAAAAAACAAACCAAAACAAATGATTATCTTAGAAATTTTCTGCATGTTTAAATTATTGAAATCTAAAATTAGATAATATTTTTACTCTCTTCTCAAACATTACAAGGATCCTGGCACACTTTGTCTTTTTTTTTTTTTTAAGGTTTTTTGAGACAGGGTCTCGCTTTTGTAGTTCAGGCTGGCCCTAAGCTCAGCCTCAAACTCACATCACAGCAGTCCTCCTGCCTCTGCCTCCCGAGTGCTGGGATTACAGGCATGAGCCACCACGCCCGGCACTGTGCTATGTGGTACTGATTGCTGCTGGGGTGAGTCTCCAGGCCCAGTATTGTTATGTGGTTACCGGGGATCAAATCCAGGCCCTTGTGCTTGCAAGACAGGCGCCGGAACCACTGAGCTATATCTCCGGCCCCACACTTTGTCTTTTGAGACTTTGTCAGACTTTGTCTTTTGAGCTCAGGGTGTCTATAGGACAAAGATTTCTTTTTTCAGTACCAGGATTCAAACTCAGGGCCTTGCACCTGCCAGGCAGGCAAAACACCACAGAGCCATGTGCCTGGTCCCCCGGGTGTCTGTATAATCTCACATTTACCACCTGATACTGAGAAGACATGCTCAAGAGTGACATTCACACCTGTGGTCTGTCCCATTATTTGAGTCCCTTCTTTCAATTTCTAGACCCCTTACTTGCTTTCCTAGCCATTGATGTATTGAAAACATTTTATCCAGTGAAAATTCAATAAAAGGTCATTTAATATATTCAGAATAGAGACTTCTAGGGAATTCTGGATTCTCTGGGGAGCAGCAGAGATCATCCTCCAAAGTATGTGCACTGTGTAACCACGGACCTTACGTGTTTAGTTAGGAATTCGGAGAATGCATTTAAAAAGAGAACTTTTGAAACCAAGAGAACACGGGTCCCTGGGTTTCTCAAAGGAGATGACAGCAGTTCGGTGCTAGGGACAGTGTGTCAGATGTGTGTGCTCGTCCTGCCGCTTGACGCCCTGGTGATGCATGTGGCAAACTGTGTTTGGGAAGTCCTTGACCAGAGTCGTCGGAGCAGCACATGGGCTCACAGGCTGTGAGGGTTTGTGCAATAGTTCTGATCACAGGCGAGCACACACGAGGGCTCTGCCTTCATCTTCTGCTTCATCACTTTGTCGTAATGATTCCGATACAAGTGACACCACTTGATTCTAAAATATTCCTTGTATTTTTGCAATTAGATGTTTTGTAACTATGTATTCACGTTTCCAGAATCAGGTCAGAGAGATTAGGTCTACCTACTGTAATTAATATAACAATATAATAATAACTATCTCATAGAATTGTTTAGAGGAATAAGTGAAAAAATATAATAAAACATATGTATCACACATTTGTAACAAAATTAAGTGATATTTAAATGTATAAATATTTGCATATACACATCTCTTTATAAAGAGACAAAGTACATATCCAAATATGTTTCATTGTTGTTACTGTTTTTTGGTTTTGTGGAGACAGGGTCTCAGTATGTTGTTCAGGCTGACCTGAGCCCCCCCATATAGCCCCAGGCTGGCCTCAGATTTGCAGCAATTCTCTTTTCTCAACCTACCCAAAATTTGCCACCATGCCCAGTTAAACATGTGGCATTTTAACACATTGAAAACAAGCTTATTTTCATTCATTTTTGGTCAACATTAGAATAAATAAATGTTTTCCCATTTTTGGCTAGCTAAATAATACTCTGAAATTTCAAGGCAAAGCTTACTCTTTGCAACTACTGAAATAAATAAACCAGGTTTGAGTCGTTTGGAGTTTTTTTGTTTGAGACAGGGCCTCACTATGTAGGCAGGCTGACTCTGAACTCACATTAGTCTTCCTGCCTCAGCCTCCTGAGAGCTGAGATTACAGGGATGCAGCATCACCCCCGGCTGTGGTCTCCCCAGAATGTAAAGCTCTGTCGTGTGGATGCATCCGTGGCAGGTACCCGAGTCTTTCAAAGTGCTCCTGTCCTTTTCTCTAAGGCCAACACCCTGCATTCCAGGCCTCCCACACACGCCCGGCAAAGCGCTTTCCTCAGCATTTCCCAGCACCCTGGGGACCCGAGGCTACTGCGTAGTCCCGGCCTCCTCACCCCACTGGGTGGCGATCACTTCCGCACTTTCCACCCCCCTCGGCCCCACCCACCGCTCTTGCTAAGTCACCACCGATCTCTGTGTTAAATGCGATGAGCGTCTTCCGGGCTCTTTTTATCTGACCTTTCATCCTCTTTCCACAAAACTGAGCACCGCATCCATCATGAATCACTCTTCCCATCTGCGACCCATGATTTCTTGGCTCGGTATCAGCACCCTGCCTCTCCCCTGGCTTCCTTCTGTAGCTCACTTGTCACTCGAGCAGCTAGACATGGGATTTCCGTGAAGGGGAGACCCTCCCCTCTCTTTCTGCCAGGGCTGAGTCCCAGCATCTCATTCCTGTGCTCAGCTTTAGTTACCGTCTCTGCTTATTTTCTCCAGATTTGTGCTTTCCATTCAGACCCATACACCCAGCTGCCTGTCCAAAGGGCTCCACCGCCACAGGTCCAGAGCCACTCCAGAGCCACTTGGGCCAGGTCCTCTCTCCTGCCGCTTTCCCTGAAAGCCCGTCACCTCGAAGACGGCTCTCTCAGCTACCTGCTGACAGGAGTCAGAAACCTGGGCAGCATTTGTGACAATCCTTTCTCCGCTATCCCTTGTCTGCCCCACCCCATCCGATGTACTACCAACTCCCATTAATTTTATCTCCTAAGTAGCTCTAATCTCTTTAGGTTGTATTTGTGTGGACTCTTAATTTTGTAGGTAAGGTCTTGCTGAGTTACTCAGGCTGCCCTTGAACTTGTGATCCTCCTGCCTGAGCCTCTCCAGTAGCTGGGATTACAGATGTGTCACCATGCCCAGGTAAACTGCTCCTTTATAGCTCCCTCTGTTCCTCTCCCCACTCCAAATCACAACGTGACTTCACCTGGACCACAGCTGGTACGTTAACTTCACTTTATGACCTACATCTGTTCTCAGCTAGCGAGCTCTCTTCTGAAAGGAAGCTTGACCGTGGCCCCCAGCTTAAACAGAACTTTTGATGATTTCAAAATAAAAACAAGACACAGCCTCGGCGTGGCAGCACATGCCTGTAATCCCAGCACTCAGGAGGCTGAGTTAGGGAGAGCGCAATGTAGCCTCGTACACATCGAGTTTGAGGCTGGCCAGGACCAAACAGTAAGACCCTGTCTCAGAAGATATCGCCCAGCTCCTGCTTATTTTTCCTCCCTCACTTGGGGCCTGCCTTTCTTTTCTTTTCTTTTTACCAGTTGCACTGGTCTTTCTAACTTCTACCACAGGGCTTTTGCATATCCTACTTCCCCTTTTATCTGGCTATCTATGTCCATTCTTTAGTGCTCACTGTAAATATGACCTTGCCAGGAAACCCTTCCCTGAAATCCTTTATCACCTCAGATCTCTGTGTTGTGGGTTCTTATAAAACGCTCTGTCATTATGAGTAGCCTTGCCGCAGTTCCATGTTCATTTGTGGGTGCGATAACTCAGTCACTGCCATGTTGTACACTTGAGTGTAAGCGGGTGCTCCCCATCACAGTCCCTCAGTGCTCCCCACAGTGCTCGGCTCCTAGTGACCTCTCAAGAAATATTTGTAAATGAACAGATGCAAAATAACAGGGGATGGGAAGGGGGCTGAGCTCAGTGGTTCTGGGGGCTGCCTCTAAAGCACAGGGTCCCAAGTTCGATCCCTGGTACAAAGAGAGAGAAAGAGGAGAGAGAGAACGAGAGAACAATCAAAATAACAGATGTTATCTTTAAGGTCATTTGTTTTGTTTTGTTGTTTGTTTTTAAGACAGACTCTCACTGTTTCTTGCTCAGGCTGGCCTCAAGCTTGCAGTGATCATCCTGTCTCAGCCTCCCAAGTGCTGAGATGGCAGGTGTGCGCCATCACACCCAGCCAGGTACCCCTGAAAGGGTTGAGGGTGGAACCCAGGGCCTTGCTCATGCTAGGGAAGTGATCAAGTACTGAGGGCACTATTTTAAACTCTGGTTATGTGAGGGAGGACTGAGGCTCAGAGATTAAGTAATGCACCCAGTTAAGTGGTTGAATCAAAATTGGAACTTGCCTTTCTAACTCCAGAGCTTCCAATGCTAAGGAAACATTGTGCTTTCTCAGGTAGACCAGTTAACAAAACCAGAGATTTTCTGTAGCCATAGTTGCATAGTCTAGGGGTGGGGGATTCAGAACAAAATTGTGAGCAGAGTCCTGGGAGTCCAAACAGAAGCCTAGAATACTTGACCGAGATGGGGCTTGAAAATCCTCTCACAGGAAAAAACTATCCGTCCAAGTCACACAGCACAGAGACAGCAGATTCAGGACTCAATCATCTTAATTTAAAATCCAGGGCTTCACAGCTGAACCGTATCATCCCCATCTTGCCTCCTTCCTGGGGCAGGACTGAGGTCCAGGATAAAAACTCATTAGCTGGGCCCACTGACATAAGCTTGTAATACCAGCAGCCTGGGAAGCTGAGGCAGGAGGACTGCAAGTTCAAATCCAATCTGGGTGATTTCCTGAGTGAGACCCTATTTCAGAATAAAATACAAAGATGGGTTGGGGATAAGTCAGAGCTGGTGGGCTGAAAGGAGGTCAGGTCATGTGAGGTTCCCAAAGAAAAGAACATGCACAGAGCAGAGATTATAAAAAAGCAGGAACCAACTTGAATTTCCATCATCCGGGCAGCATCCGAGTGTGAGAGCTGGAGCTGCACTCTAGAGCTCCAGAGCTGCGTGACTTTGTCAGCTTTTCTGAGACACGGTAAGAAAAAGCAGCCATGCGACCTTGCAGAGCCATGTGCTATGCGTGTGGTCATCCATGCTGATTTATTATTATAGCAAAGTTCGCTGTGTGCCTGCACTAACTGACAGCATTGTGTCCTCAGGTGCCCTCAGGCAGTCGGGCTTTGACACATCTGCCAGCAGCCCTTACAGGATACAGCTCAGTGTGAAGGTTCAGTCCCCCATAAATGAAATAACCAAAAATACATTTTAATATTATCGATTGCAGATTTAGGGAGTTTCCTACACATCTGCTTTAGCAGCAAGAATATGTCTGCTACAGAGTTGAACTATAATATCTCATTCTGTCCTAGGCACTGTAAAGAGCACAACAATTGCCTTACCTCTTCTGGTTTATACAACACCATAGGGAAAGTACCACGACTGGACCCATTTTACAGATTTAAAAACTGAGGCTGAGAGACTAACTTAGCCAAGTTTACAGAGTTTAGGAGGGTCATCCTACAGCTTTGACTCTATCTTTAAGTTCTTAAACCCTGTGTCATGCTTCTTCCAAAACAAACAGCCATGTTTACATGTGTTAGGGTGTAGTAATTGGAAACTTATTCCTTTCCCTAATGATTCCATTCTGTATCTATCAGTTCATTCTTTGAAAAAACTAGTATCACAAAACAGGTATTCCTTATGTTCAGGTGTGGACAGATATTATTATGACCAATAATAATTAATAATAACAAACCATGGCAAACTATGTGTACTCTTATATTATATTAAAAAGTATATATATACTTTTGGGATGATATAAATAAATCATTGATTGGTTGAAGAGGTAAAAATAGGACCAGCCTTCTACTTTTCATTTCCCTGTTTTCTATGCAGTTATTACTTGTTTGTTTCCTTGTTTTGATGGTCCTGGTGATTGAACCCAGGGTCTTTACCCCAACCTATGACCATAGCCCTTTTTATCTTTTTATTTTGAAACAGGGTCTTCTGAATTGCTAAATCATCCAGGCTTGGTTCTGACTTGCAATTCTCCTGCCTCAGCCTCCCAAAGTGCTAAGATTACAGGCTACTTGTATAATTTTTAAAGTTAAAATATATAGGCCAGGCCAGGGATTTAGCTCAGTGGTTCCAGTGCCTGCCTTGCAAGATCAAGGGCCTGGTTCAGTCCCCAGTAACCACATACAACAATGCTGGGCATGGAGACTCATGTCCACCAGCAATCAGAACCACATACCACAGTGCCAGGCATGGTGGCTCCCACCTGTAATCCCAGCACTTGGAAGGCAGAGGAAGGAGGACTGCTGAGTTCAAGGCTGAGCTCAGGGCCAGCTTGAACTACAAAAGCAAGACCCTGTCTCAAAAAAAAAAAATATATATATATATGTACATGTATATACACACATATAAGCCAGATGTAGTGGTACATGCTTGTAATCCCAGCACTCAGGAGGCTGGGGAGGAGGATGACTAGGGATTCAAGGCCAGCCTGGACTCCATAGTGAGTTCGAGACCAATCTGAACTACATAATGAAACCCTGACTCAAAAACATAAAAAATGGGGCTGGGGATTTAGCTCAGTGGGTGTGGTGCCTGTCTTGCAAGTGCAAGGGCCAGGGTTTGATCCCTGGCAACCACATACAACAATGCCAGACGTGATGCCTCATGCCCACCAGCAATCAGTACCACATAGCACAGCACCAGGCATGGTGGTTCATGCCTGTAATCAGGAGGCAGAGGCAGGAGGATTGCTGAGATCAAGGCTGAGTTTAGGACCAGCCTGAACTCCAAAGCGGGAACTTGTCTCAGAGATTTAATTAATTAATTAATTAATGTGTACTTAAAATATATATTATAAATGTAAGCCTACTTAATTTCACAGTATGGTTAACTCAAAGCCCACCATGACCCAGCTCCTTGGAAGCTAAGGCAGGAAGATTTCTATGAATTTGAGGCCAGCCTGAACTACATAGCAAGCAAGAGCCTGTCTCAAAAAAAAAAACAAAAACACCAATAAAAATCCCACCACAAGTTAAATTAATTCAAGACTAGCAGCAGTAGGCATTGATGGCAAATGCCTGTAATCTCAGTATCACCAAAAAATTAATAATAATAATAATAATTTTAAATGTGAAAAAGATCGGTCACAATTTAATCCCCCTCTGCACACTCAAATCAGCACCCAGGACAATGAAGGTGACCTAAGAGAACGGTGCAGTGAGGAGATCGCTGATGTCCAGCTGATTACGGTTCAGTTCTCAGCTTCTACCGCCCTCGGGCTTTCTTTGACCTCTGTGAACCTCAGCGTCCTCATCCGTGAAATAGGAGAACAGCATCTCACACAGACCATAAGAAAGATAATGCATGTCAAGCACCCCAGGTACTGAGGCCGTTGTTATGCACTGCAACAGAAGTTCTTCCCCCACTGCAGGGGTCCTGCCACACTTATGTTTGCGTGATAAGAGATGTGAGTTGTCTGCTGCCAAGGGGCAGTCAGGCTGTGGGTAAAAGACAGAACAAATGGCCTTTTATTCTTTTCAATTTTCATACCACCCAGGAGGTCTCTAGGATCTCCAACTATACCTCAGTTACTAGCTATTTTTCCTGCAGAGAAGGCCATGCTTGCATGTGTGTGTGTGTGGGGGGAGGCGTCCAGGAAATACAGTCCAAGCTTGGTTGAGTTCACAGCCATTGACACTCCTGTCTCCAACCCTCAGCTAGGAAATTTATGAACAATTTTGACCAACCATAGGAACTCTTCAGGACAGCTTGACACATTTTTCTCCTCTGTCACCTCCTTCTCCTTCCTCTTCCCCTTCCTCCTCTTCCAATGCTCTTCCTCTTTCTTCTTTTTCTTCTCCCTCTGTGAGACAGAGTCTCACTAAGATGTCCAGGAGAGACTTGAACTTGTGAGATCTTCCTGCCTTAGCCTCCCAGAGTCTATCACGTTCAATTTTGTTTTTGTTTGTAAGTATGAGTTAAACTTACTTGGAAGAAGCCCCTGACCTGGACAGCCAAGAGGGTATATAATGTCTCCATTGATTACACAGGAGATGACTGGCCCTACAGTTTACTAGAGAAATATTGATATTTTTGAGTGGGTGATGCTGCTTCCAACCTCACTAAGGCTTTGCACAGTTATCATAACGCACCATACTATATCACCTTGTTCAAATCAGAGAAATTCTGAATTCTGAAAAAAATAACTAGTTCTAGGGGTTTCAGAAAATAGACTGAAGACCTGTATTTTCATAGAAGACTTCAGATATTCTGTGTCTAAAGCCTAACTTCTTCCTACCATTCACCACAGCATCAATGGTGGGAGAACAGGAAATGCTAAGACTTAGCAGCCTGGTGGTCCCCCACCACCACCACCCAGACGTCAGCACCACGGACAGCAACACGGTGCCTGGAAGGGACTAAAGGACTAAGGAGTCTCCTAAATGTCAATGTCATGGACTCAGTTTTTCCTACTTGTAGAGAGAACGACACAACGAAGCTCGAAACCAATTGTTTTCTAACAGTAAAACACAATGTATAAGGGCGGGAGTGGGGGACCAGTTCATGTGGTCTGAGTAGAGGAAATAAATGTGTTCCTTATCTTTCTCCTCCAGCTTGTTCCAAGCTCTTCTCCTCTGACATTATTAAAAGCCTGCCAGGTACTTTGAATGTTTGTTTCCATCAAGTTTCCTTGCCATTTTAATCTACAAATACTTCTGGCTAATTTGTTTTCCTGACTGTTCTGTGTTGCCTAGCCACTAAATTTTCTGCGCCTCACCTGCCAAGCAGCCAGGTCCATGGGTAAACTTGTTAGGAATGGACAGGAAGTCCTTACTGAACTCCTGCCAGCCCTGGCCATCCTAACAAAATATGCTGGAGTTACCATTAGGTCTCCAAGGAGGAAAGAAAGGCACAGTGAGGTGGTTCCCTTCCTTTCTAAGTGAAATCATGTCCAATCTCAGTGAGACTGGATTTTCTGTCCCTGAAATCAGTGTCTGGAATAGTAAGCAGAAGCCCCAGTGTGTGAGACCACAGGGGGCTCAGAACTCCTATGCTGGAGGGAGTAGAAGTGGAATTGTTGTTTTTTATTCAGCAAATATCGACTACATTTCTACTTCTGGGAAGCATAGACTAGGTGCCAGAAATAGGATGCAGCCTGATCTTTTTCCCAGAAACTCAAAATCAGGTGAGGGAGAGAGAAAAGTGAGATATAAATGTTCAGTGCACACAGTGCTGTGGTAGAGAAAATACAGGCTAATACAGCAAGCCAGATGAGAGGCACCTGGCCCGGGCTGAGGAGACACAGAGAAAGAAGCCCAAGCTGGGCTTTAATGATGGTGAAGGAGTGGGATAAGGGACTTTCAGGGGACAGAAGAGTGTGTTCCGAAGCAGGGCACTTGGCGTGTACATGCAGCTCAGCGGGACAGTGCTTGCCTAGAAAGTGTGAGGTTCTAGGGTTTTTTTTGTTTTTGTTTTGTTTTTTAGGTTTTTTGTTTTTATTTTGTTTTTTTTATTTTTTAAGGTTTTTTGAGACAGGGTCTCGCTTTATGGTTCAGGCTGGCCCTGAGCTCAGCCTCAAACTCACATCCCAGCAATCCTCCTGCCTCTGCCTCCCGAGTGCTGGGATTACAGGCGTGAGCCACCACACCCAGCACTGTGGTATGTGGTACTGGTTGCTGCTGGGGTGAATCTCCACACCCAGTATTGTATGTGGTTACCGGGGATCAAACCCTGGTCCTTGTGCTTGCAAGACAGGCGCCGGAACCGCTGAGCTATATCCTCGGCCTGAGGTTCTAGGTTTAATCTTCAGCACTGAAACTGAAATATACATTCACACACACAGAGGTACACATGCATGTGTGCATGGGCTGGGGAATTAGCTCAGTGGTTCTGGCACCTGTCTTGCAAGCGCAAGGACCAGGGTTTGATTCCTCGGTAACCACATACCATACTGGGTGTGGAGACTCATGCCCAGCAGCAACCAGTACCACATACCACAGTGCCAGGTGTGGTGGCTCACGCCTGTAATCCCAGCACTTGGGAGGCAGAGGCAGGAGGATTGCTGTGATGTGAGTTTGAGGCTGAGCTGAGGGCCAGCCTGAACCACAAAGTGAGACCCTATCTCAAAAAACCTAAAAAAAAAAAAAAATTAAAAAAAAATAATGCATGTGTGCATACACACACACACACACACACACACACACACACACACACAGACACACACATATACTCTCTGGGCATGATGAGAGAATGCAGACTTGCCAGCCTGCCATCTCTTGACATTTTTATGTATCTGGTTTTACCCCCCTGCTAAAAGAATCCTTTCTCTGATAACCAGGGCCATGTCCTATCTCTCTGTAGTCCCAGAACCCACCTGGTTCCCTGAATATATACAGCAAATCAGTGGTCATCCAGGATCATGGCCTCAAACATCACAATGTAGCAGTAGATTATTTTGTAGTAGAAACCAGACTGTTGCAGTAGAAACATACTCGCTCTGCATCTGCAATACTTGTTGTACTGCCCAAAAGACCTTAGACTCGAGGGCTCCAGCAAACCACAGAAGTTGCAATTGTTCTTGTACTCCCGAGGATGAAAGTTCTCCACAGTATGTGGCTGAGCAAAAACCTCCTGCTCATGTTCTTGAGAAGATTTAGTTTGAGCTCAGAAGTGGCAGTTGTCATCTTCATGGTGCTTTTCTGAGCTGCTGCTTTGCTAACTTAAAAATGGAGCTTTTTCCTGGGTTATCTACCAGGGCATCATATGAGAGTAAAAGAATGGCCGTCAGATCCACAGCGAGTCCCTTGAAAATACAAAACAGTGCTCAGAAGTGATCATTCTACTGGGGAGAAATCACAAAGCTCAACTTTCCTGCCAACCAGCTGCGGCCCTCACTGAGTCCTCCTATCTCTAAGCCTCATTTCTCTCCCTCTGGTTGGATTTTATACATAATCCTTGAAAGTCTTACATCGTCCCATAATTTTTTTGTTTTATGTTTGTCTTGCTATATGTAGTTCAGGCTGGCCTTGAACTCACAATGATTCTCTTGCCTCAACCTCCCAAGTATTAAGATTGTAAGTGTGCAACACTGTGCCTAGCTTCCAAGATGTTTAAAAAATGCTTTGTTCTATACTGTTGGGAGGTTAGGCAGCCCTTGTGCAGAGTGCTCTTGGGTAACTGGGCTTTAATCTTCATGTTTGTGTCCTGATTCATGCCCATTGGTACCATAGCTCCCTGTATGGGCTGGTTGAACTGCAGCAGGGGATAGGTCTACTTGTTCCTGGCAAATCACAAGGGCTGCAGACCAGAGAGGTCCTTCTTGGCTGGAACTGTGAGGACTGGGAAGTGGCCAGGCAGCTGCGAGAGAGATTCAAGTTGCAATCCCTGGGAAAGTTTCCCCTCGATGTAAGCAGCATTTAACTGCAGAAAATGGTTTCTGTAACATTGGAACAGACTGCTGCAGCTTAGCTGGAACCTTGACAGATGAAAAGAATTAAATCTATTAGCAGTTTGCTATGTTATCTCTCTCTCTCTCTCTCTCTCTCTCTCTCTCTCTCTCTCTCCTGCCCCCTCTCTGTATCCTGCCTCAGCACTGTCTCACCTCTTCCCCTGCCAGCTCCCTGGCCCTCCCTGAGATGTCAGCTTTCTTTATTTCTTCCCCCTTTCCTCCTCACTGTATCCTCTGCCTCCTGCTTTTCTCCTGCCATTATGCTTCCCACCCTCTGCTTCCTTCCCACTGCTTTCTTCTGTGCCTTCCTTTTTGCCACGAGGATCGGCAGGGCCATAGGGGAGTGTGCGCCTTCACAGATGTGACCTCGTTTGCAGTGGTTCTCCCGCTGAGACAGGCCAGAGTTCGAGGTCACCTCCGACCCCATCACCATCCGTGCTGGGAGCAGAGGTGGATCTCAAAGGACATCAGGAAGATCAGCCATTCTCAGTGAATATTTATTTTAATTGAAGCTTTAAAATGATTTTAAAGGAATGCATGTATAATGCAGGGAATTTAGTGGATACAGAAAAGAACAAAGAAGAATATTTAGATAGGCCACAGTTTCCACCATCAAGAAACAGCCCTTTAAGACATTTTGTTTCGATTCCCCTCAGGACTTTTCCTGGGCTTCTTTGCATATTCGTAGTGATAGTGTATATGTCATTTTGTAACATGCTTTTTACCCCACCTCATATCATACACAAGCTATTTCTACATGGTCCCAAAACATTCTTTAAACTCTTTTGCCCATGTCCCTGTTTGCTGGACATTTTTAAAATTAAAAATCCAATTTTTCTATAACAGTAATTTATTTTTCAGTGGCCATTTTATGTGCCAAGTTTACCCAGCGCTGTGGCATAGGGTTGAAGAGTGAGACTGAGTCATTCATACTCAAATGGATGCACCTTCAGGACATCCTCACAAGTGAAAATAAATAGGTCACAGAGGTGTAAATATTGTATCTTTTCTCTGGTATGAGAAAATGAAGATGTAAATGAGTTCTTGTATATATAGTGAATACTGTGAAAGAGTAAACATTTAAAAGAAAATAGGGTATAAGGGTAAATAACAAGGGGGAAAAGAATGTGATAGTAATAAAAAAAAGAAACAAATCTTATGTATATAGGGGGTGTGGGGTTGTAAGGTGGGTAGGGGAATGGGAAAAAATGAGAATCAAGTAGTGTCATATACTGGTACAAATTTTCAAAGTTGAATGTGATGATGATGTGTATATATAATGTAATAATAGAGATTTGAGTTTAAAACAAAACCAAAAAAAAGAGTGAGGCTACCCGAATTGGAATCTCCCCGGATAAGCCATAGAAACTTGGGTAAGTTATGTCTCAGTTTTCAGACCTGTACAATAGGGATGAGGAGAGGACCTGCTTCATGGGGTGGTTAGCGTTAAATAAGATGATTTGTCTGAAGCCGTTTGAACATTGCCTGGAACATAGTACTTGCTCAGTTAATGCCACCTGTTCATACTGCTCTTAGATTCCCAGGGAGATTCCCGTGGCTCCTCCTTCCTCATCTTTTACTGTTGGGTGAGTCAGACTGAGATATTCTAAAGGAGCATCAGGGGAAAGAAAAAAAAAGGGCTGTGGATTTAGCTCAGTGGTGCCTGCACCTGTCTTACAAGTACAAGGGCCTGGGTTTGATCCCCAGTAACCACATACAACAATGCCAGGCGTGGTGACTCATGCCCACCAGCAGTCAGTACCACATACCACAGTGCCAG
>PVIR01039775.1:0-13716 GCA_004026965.1 Petromus typicus
AAAAAATTGAGTTGGGGAATTTTCTCTTCCAGATAAGATCTGTGACCAGATCAGTGATGCAGTCCTTGATGCCCACCTTATGCAGGACCCGGATGCTAAAGTGGCTTGTGGTAGGTGCAGAATGGGTATGCTTGCTTATCAGGTGATAAAAGGTAATGCTGAAAACATTTGTAAAAATAGCATTTGCTGTGAACCTTTTTCATTAGAAACTGTTGCTAAAACTGGAATGATCCTTCTTGCTGGGGAAATTACATCCAGAGCTGCCATTGACTACCAGAAAGTGGTTCGTGAAGCCATTAAGCACATTGGATATGATGATTCTTCTAAAGGTGTGTTTTAATGATTTCATTTTTCTAAGATTTTTTTCCTTTTACTGCACAGCTGGTGAGAATTGAAACTTCTAGAATGTTTGTAGTACTCCTGAACTGTAGTTATGTAGTTTTTGTTATATTTTGCTGTTTTGTTCCAGCTATGTTCGAGTCTTTCGAAAGTGACATTTTGGCATAGCGTAGATGTGCCTTTATCTCGATACACTGCAGACATCACCAAACTTTATCCCCCTGCCTTCCTTTTCAAGTACTTTTTGTTTAGAAGAAGCATCTTGTAAGCTATTGTCTTTGGAGTAGCACCACTGTTGTGCTTTGGAACAATTCGAGTAAAGTGAGGTTGTTTGAACACATTGTATGCCACAGCATAGCTAGTAGACACCTGTAGAGTAACTTAAGGGGTACATACAGTTTAGATGTATTGAACAGAAAGATGATTCTTTTTCTGGGTGAGAGAATTTCATCACCCTTCTCAAAATAGCAATTTTAAAGAATTTATTTAGAGACAGGGTCTGGCTTTTGTAGTTCAGGCTGGCCCTCAGCTCAGCCTTAAACTCACAGCAATCCTTCTGCCTCTGCCTCCCAAGTGCTGGGATTACAGACGTGAACCACTGTACCTGGTACTGTGGTATGTGGTTCTGATTGCTAGTGAGTGTGAGTCTCCACACCCAGTGTTGTTGTGGTTACTGGAATTGAACCTGGGTCCTTGCACTTGTAAGGCAGGTGCCTGAACCACTGAGCTAAATCCCTGGCCCTCAAAATAGCAGTTTTAAAACTTACACATTTATTTCTGGAGTAAAGAGTTTTGAATAGTGTTGTAAGTAGAGACTGTATTGTGATTTTCTTTTCTACAAAAACATTTTTTGTTTGTAGGGTTTGACTACAAAACTTGCAATGTGCTGGTGGCCTTAGAGCAACAATCACCAGATATTGCTCAAGGTGTTCATCTTGACCGGAATGAAGAAGACATTGGTGCTGGAGACCAGGTACTATGATAGAAGTTATTTGCATCTCATACAGTAAATTCTAAAACTTGGAATAATCACATTGGTGACTTACACTTTTTCAGGGTTTAATGTTCGGTTATGCCACTGATGAAACTGAGGAGTGTATGCCTTTAACCATTGTCTTAGCCCACAAGCTAAATGCCAAACTGGCTGAATTACGCCGCAGTGGTACTTTGCCTTGGTTACGCCCAGATTCAAAAACCCAGGTAAGTGATCTTAACGCTATACCATCACCAGGTATGGTGGTACACACCTGTAATCCCAGCACTAGGGAGGCTAAGGCAGGAGGAACCAAGAGTTTGAGGTCAGCCGGAATGAACCTATATACCGAGACTGAATCTTAAAAAAATCAAAAAGGGCTGTCCTGTCTGAAATTACATTAGCATAGGAAACCCATAAAATTGTTTAATTGTAGCTAATTAAGAGAAGTATTTGTCTTTTTGTTGTGTTCCAAAGCTAGAGAAGATAGTTATTGTTTGGTAATCAGAGTTCTGATAACCTGTGTTGCCTCCAAGGTGACTGTGCAGTATATGCAAGATCGAGGTGCTGTGATTCCCATCAGAGTCCACACAATTGTTATATCTGTTCAGCATGATGAGGAAGTTTGTCTTGATGAGATGAGAGATGCTCTAAAGGAAAAAGTTATCAAAGCTGTTGTGCCTGCAAAATATCTTGATGAGGATACAATATACCATCTACAGCCAAGTGGCAGATTTGTCATTGGTGGGCCACAGGTAACTTTAATTCAGTATTTGTGGTAGTTTTATTTTAGTGTTGGATCATAGATTATTTGGGAAATTTTTGCCTCTGTTGGTCTTTTTTAGCCTTTCTGAAGTATACCTGTGAGTCTTGAGTGCTGTAGAAGAGAGCCTAACACAACCACGTAATAGGAAAGATGAAGTATAAAGTGACTGAAATCCTATAATTTCAGGGTGATGCTGGTTTGACTGGCCGGAAAATCATTGTGGACACTTACGGTGGTTGGGGAGCTCATGGAGGAGGTGCCTTTTCAGGAAAGGATTATACCAAGGTGGACCGTTCAGCTGCTTATGCTGCTCGTTGGGTGGCAAAATCCCTTGTTAAAGGAGGTCTGTGCAGAAGGGTTCTTGTTCAGGTATATACATACATACATACACTTTTTATGTAACTGGAGTGATTCACGTTGTATAAGCAGGGGGGTATTTAGTAACATACATACCTACTTATTTTATGCCAACACACCACACAGTTATATCTCTGAATTACTAACTTGTAGAACATTTGGATCCTTTTAGGTCTCTTACGCTATTGGAGTTTCTCATCCATTGTCAATCTCCATTTTCCATTATGGTACCTCTCAGAAGAGTGAGAGAGAGCTATTAGAGATTGTGAAGAAGAATTTTGATCTTCGCCCTGGGGTCATTGTCAGGTAAAGATGGTAAAGCATATTGCTAACGAAAAATAGAGGGTATGGGTGTGTGCACACTACTTAAATCGAGGAGGTGAAGGTAGACTTCTCAAGTGGGAAAACAACAAATTCCTAGAACATGTTGGTGATTTAAATGGCTTAGTTGAAAACAAGTGTTCCATGGCCTAGACTAACCACTCTAGCTGTGGGGTTTACTCGTCATACTAAAGGTGCTTGCATTGACAAATTTAATACATAAGTGGGATGTTCAAGGCTGTTGGAAAGAAAATAACCATAGTGAGCAGTGGGACTTTGGTAAGTATTCTGTGATCTCAGATGAGCTTTTTGATAATGGAATTCCTCAGAATAATGAGTTTTCCTATTTGTTGAGCCAGGGCCGGAAAAACAGCTGTAGTTACTAATAACTATGCAAGGAGTTTGGACACCAGGGAAGTAACGACCATTTCTGCCACAAACTTTTTTCCTAGCATACCCCAGAGAACTGAACTCATTTGCCAGAGCTCTTGAAAATGAGTCTTGCTGATTGTTTTGTTTTATTTTAATTGAATACTACATATTAAGTTACGGACTTATATATTCCAGGGATCTGGATCTGAAGAAGCCAATTTATCAGAGGACTGCAGCCTATGGCCACTTTGGTAGGGACAGCTTCCCATGGGAAGTGCCCAAAAAGCTTAAATATTGAAAGTGTTAGCCTTTTTTCCCCAGACTTGTTGGCGTAGGCTACAGAGAAGCCTTCAAGCTCTGAGGGAAAGGGCCCTTCTCCCTAATTTTTCCTGTCCTCTTTCAGCTCCTGATCAGTTGGCAGTCACTCTAGTCAATGACATGAATTTTAGCTTTTGTGGGGGACTGTAAGTTGGGCTTGCTATTCTGTCCCTAGGTGTTTTGTTCACCATTATAATGAATTTAGCGAGCATAGGTGATCCATGTAACTGCCTAGAAACAGACAACACTGTAGTGAATAATGCTTTGAAATCGAAACTTTGTGCCCTATCACCCATACCTCCAAACTCCTAAGTGCGTTGACTTCCCACCATGCTGAAATTGTCCTTGTAATGTGCACGTAAAGTACTTGTAGTTCCACTATAGCCTCTTCTTGTCTGGCAATGCCACAGCCCTGTCAGCATGAATTTGTAATGTCTTGAGCTCTATTATGAATGTGAAGCCCTCTCCTAACTCACCCTGTAACTTGATCCATTTCTAATTATGTAGCTTTGTCAGGGAGTGTCCCCTATCCAATCAGTCTTGGCATGTAACGCAAGTTCCAGTTGGAGCTCTAGCCTGACATCAAAAAAAGGCAGTTACCGTTGAACCATCTCCCTGGTGCTTATGCTCTAATGGCCACCTCTTAACAGCACCAAGTCAAAATCTCCACTTTTCAGCTGTCTTTTGGAGGACGTACGTAATAAGGTTTTTAATTTAGTAAAACCAATCCTATGCATGGTTTCAGCACTAGCCAAACCTCACCAATTCTTAGTCTAGAAAAACAGGCACTTGGCACCCTTGTGATGTCATACAGAGATGTCACAGGGCAGTACCTGAGGGTCTGTAGGTTGCACACTTTGGTACCAGATAACCTTTTTTTTTTTCTTTATAAGAAAGACTGAGTATTCCACACTGCACAATAATTCCTCCCAGGGTTTTAACTTTGTTTTATTTTCAAAACCAGGTCCAATGAGCTTTCTGAACGGCTGGTGTAGCTACAGAGAAACCAGCTTCCTTCAGAGAGCAGTGCTTTTGGCGGGGAGGAGGAAATCCCTTCATACTTGAACATTTTCTAATTGCTTATTTATTGTATTCTGGGGTATGGCGTAAGTACAGAGAAGCCATCACCTCAGATGGCAGCTTTTAAAAGTTTTTTTTTTTTTTTTTTTTTTTTTTCCTTCTCCTCAACACCATGATTTCTTTAACATGTTTCCAGCATTCCCAGGTAGGCCAAGGTGTCCTACAGAAAAACCTTGGGTTAGACCTACAGGGGGTCTGGCTGGTGTTAACAGAAGGGAGGGCAGAGCTGGTGCAGCTGGCCATGGAGAAAGCTGACTTGGCTGGTGTGGTACAGAGAAGCCAGCTTGTTTACATGCTTATTCCATGACTGCTTGCCCTAAGCGGAAAGTGCCTTTCAGGATCTATTTTTGGAGGTTTATTACGTATGTCTGGTTCTCAATTCCAACAGTTTAATGAAGATCTAAATAAAATGCTAGGTTCTACCCTTACTGTGTCCATTATTTCTAAATACTGTGGTGTTGTATATTTGTATCTTTTAATAAGCCTTGAGTATTAGAATCTATAATTCTAGAACATTATGCTTGGACCTACCATGAAACTTTTACAGGTTTATAATCTCACCCTTATGTGATTATCCACCATTGCCTTCTAGACAGTACATACCTCTTTACTGTAGCAGTTAATAGTAGAGTTTCAACCATCTAAAATCCTATATTGGAATCCATTAAGGGCAGCTTTATCAGGAGTATTTGAATTTTTTGCTCTTGGCAAATATCTTTCACTGCACTTACAGTATTACTTATCTGGACGGCAGAGATCTTTTTAAGACCCCTCCTGGAGTTCTGTAACCACAGATAATACCCTGACATCAAGGTGACTGGCTAGAGGCAAAAATAACCTTAATTCTTTGTTATACTTCAGGAATACTGTACTATGCCCCTATATATTTTGTGGTGCTAAGTTGCACGCATGGTAGCAGTTTTCTATACCCATACTCAAAATCCTTGACATGTATGTAGATGATACGGTTCACACTGGCTGTGAGGTAAGTACATGCAGGCACAAAATTGGCACATTACTGATGTCTGAGTGGTAGCTCAATTCTTTGGCCAAGTGTTGAGGCCTGGGGAATGCCATTGCACAATCCAAGCACATACTATGTGCTTTATCACTGCATTGGAGCATGCAGCTCTTAGCATGTGCAGTTCACAGGCTTATATTCCCATGAAAGTTTGCCACTGCTGCTGTGACCTGAGGCAGAGTTCAGATGGTAACATGAGCAGTGGGGAGCAGCTCTAAGCATAGATGAGGTTCTGCCTGCCTGCCACTCAAGTCTTGGAAGCTGGTTCTAACAGGCCACAGACCAGTGGTCTAATCCTGGGGGTTAATGGTCTTAGGGAATGGATTGGTGTCTCAACCAACAATAGCTTGCGGTGGCAGCTAGATACTGCAGTAAGAGGATTTGTAAGTTCAAAACCAGCCTGGGCTGGGCTAGAACTATCAAAAAGCATGGCAGGATAGCATTATTGAACTTTTCTTTAAAAAGTTACTGCTTCAAGGCCAAGGTTTATTTGCCAAACAGCAAGAAAGATCAGCTTTCAAGTGGTTTACATACCAGGGCTATGAACCCTTTGGGGGTTAGGTACATTTAAGGTGGATGAACAGCCTGGAAGAAAAGTAGTTAGGACATGAAATAGGACAAAACAGTGATGACTACAAAGCATGAAGTGGGTTTAGAAAAAAGGGATGTGAATTAAATCATACTTATGTTGAAAATATGTGGCTAATCCAGTGCTCTGGGAGTTTGAAATGGAAGAATGGCAGATTTGAGCCTAGCTTGGGCAATTTAGTGACACCCTGACTCAAAAAGGCTGAGTATGTAGCTCAAGTGCCAAAGCCCTGGGTTCAAACCCCAGGTATTGCCAAAGTAGCTTTCTTGTCTCCACCTTGCCTCACCTCCACATAATTCCTAGGGGGGAAATGAAGAGGAAGCACACAAACAGGAAGGCTGCTGCTTCCTTAACCCACTTAGTCCTCCTAAATGGAAGACCACCTTTATTAAGAGGGAAATAGGAAATATCTAGACAGTATACCATTGCTGTGACAGCAAGAACAAGTGGTAGTATAACTGGTAGACTGACAAGCAAGTGCAAAGCCCTGGGTTCACTCCCCACAAGTCTCAGTGTTCCATTAACAGTGATCAGGGCACTCTGCTATAACCAGTAGCCCACACTGAATCTGGACTTGATCACCCTGCTTGCTGAAGTCTAACCTGTATAGCTAAACATGGTGACCTTGCCTTGGTCTACCATAAGTAGATCACCCAGAGTAAGGCTGAAAGAATATTAACAAGAATGAAAATGGACTTAACTGATGTATAAGAGGATGAATGACACTTTTTTTTTTTTTAAGACAATATTTCGCTTTGTAGTTCAGGCTGGTCCTGAACTCAGCCCCCAACTCAACAATCCTGCCTCTGCAAGTGCTGGGATTATAGGCGTGAGCCACCACGCCTGGCACTGTAGTATATGGTACTGATTACTAGTAGGCTTAGTCACCACACCCATCTTTGTTGTATGTGGTTACCAGGGATCAAACCAGGACCCTTGTGCTTGCAAGGCAGGAGCCAGAACCACTGAGCTAAATCCCTGGCTTGAGACTTGATTTTTAAAAATCTAAAGGAAAAAAAGCTGACAACCAAGATGTGGTTTAGTTGCTGTTAATCGCTTAATTTTCCTGAAGTATTAGCAATCTTTTACATTTCCTTGTTCAGTTTTGGTGCTATGATTAAATCTTTGTAATTGCTAGTGAAAAACCCAATTGGCAATTTAACAGGAACAAAGAAGGAAACAGTTGTGGTGCCGATAAAATTATTTTGTGCATTTAGAATCTGATCTCTATCCTAATCATTACTTCTGGGTACTAGGGATTGTACTCACGGCCTTTCACACTGGGATGTAGTCCCAGCTTTTTAAACTTTGGAAATAGGGTTTCAACAGGCCACTACACTGCCCAGGCTTGGTTTCAACTTCCTCCTGTGTCATTCTATTAAGTTTTAAGCTACAGTATTTCAGACTATCACCAGTTCTGAAAATTACAAGCAATATGGTGCAAGACTAAGTCAGACATCAACTCAAATCATCAGTCTACCCCTTACTAGCTGGATGTCTGAAGTATTTCATCTCTCAGGCTTAGTTTCTCCAGCTGTAAAGTGACTAATAGCTGTTACCAGCTAAATTTGGTAGCTGATATAGTGACATGATTGTAATCCCTGTACTCAGGAGGCTGAGGTAGGATCACTGCATTCAGGGCGAGCCTGAGCTAAATTGAGTGTTCAAGACTAGCCTACCGTATGTAGACCCTGTCTCCAAAGCCCTGAGTGTGTTAGGAAGTACACTGCTTCACACACTCAGCAAGCACTTGACAAGAGTTTTCTCTCCTAAAAAGCTGTTCAATTTAAACTTTTATCCCTTAAGTCTTAAGAGAACATCTCACATTTCTTCTAACTTTCTTATGATCCCTCAACTTTGAACTGAAAAAATCCTATCTTTGCTTTATTTCCTTGGCTCCTCCAAGCTATTATCTTAATTAAAAAGAATTTTGAAAGAAAAAAGATGTAAAAAAAAAATTGAGTTTTCTCAACTGTCCATTGCATAGGTGTTGGGCCTGTGATTTGTTACTCCCACATCTGCGCCTATCTGGGCTTCCTCACAACTCGGTGTGGGTAGGATCAGAGTCTGGCTCCGAAGGATTAGGACTGGAATCCATGTGTGAAGGAGCTGAGTCTCCTGCTGGTTCAAAAGGCCGCAAGTTGGCATAAGTCACCTCTTGGGCTAGCTGCTCCAGAGAAGGGCGTCCTAATACCAGATTTCGAAGTGATATACGAGTCATCAGGAAGCTGAAAAACAGTAAAAAAAAACAAACAAAAAAACTGTTCACTCCAAACTTTAAAAAGATTTTTTTTTTTGAGACAGGTTTCAAGTTGGACTTGAACTCATTACCCAGGATGGCCTCAAACTCATGGTGAACCTCCTGCCTGAGCCTCCCAAAGTGCCGAGGTCACAGGTGTGCATCACCTGCCTGGCTCAGTTTGAACGAACAATTCTGTTTCAATGTAACAAGTCCAGCCGAGCCCTAAGGGAGCACCTGGTCCTAGCTCCACTCAACCTGGCTTGAGAATCCCCTACTTTCCACCCCACATAACCAGTGACCTACCGTGTCCCAGCTGGAAGGACAGCCAGTTACCCATTCAGTCTCGCAGGAGACACCAGGGTAGGGAGGGATGACCCATGGGGAGGCTGGAGACGGGCTGAGGTACAAGACAGCAGGTCATCAGACACAGGCTGCTGATTCCTTCAGACCAGGAGAGGGAAAGACACCTAGCAGGCTGTCTCTGTGGAGTGTCTCTAATGCCGACAACCTGGAGAACTTTTACCAAGCCTACAAACATCATGCCAGTGACAAGTACCACTCTGGGTGAGACCTACCTTCGGCGAAAGACATATAGCTTTCGCAGCAAGAAGCGCAAGAACCGCTCATGGAGAGGGGAATTTCGACGCCGTTCAATCTCCTGGAGCTTTTGTTGGCGTCTAAGAAAGGTCTGGACCAGAGGTGTTGGCTCAGGACCCCCCTTTACTTCCCCTTCCAAGAGAGGCTGCAGCTCTGGAGGTAGAGGCCCTGTTTCTGCAGGAGACAGGAGAAAGAATCAGTGAGACAGAGCTCTATTTCCCTCAACTCTTTACCAACCAGGGGCTTCAAGCTCATATTTTTTTTTTGTTTTTGAGACAGGGTCTCGCTTTGTAGTTCAGGCTGGCCCTGAGCTCAGCCTCAAACTCACATCACAGCAATCCTCCTGCCTCTGCCTCCCGAGGGCTGGGATTACAGGCATGAGCCACCATTCCCGGCACTGTGGTATGTGGTACTGGTTGCTGCTGGCATGAGTCTCCACACCCAGTATTGTTAAGTGGTTACTGGGGATCGAACCCGGGTAATTGCTCTTGCAAGACAGGCCCCGGAACCACTGAGCTATATCCCTGGCCCTCAAGCTCATTTTTTAACAGCTACATCCTCATTCATAACCCAGCTGGCCTAGTTCAGGCTGGTCTTCAACTCGCAGCAATCCTGCTCCCGTCTCCAAGTGCCGGGATTACAGTCATGGGCTACCACACCTGGCCAACTCTGACTTGAAGCCAGGGGCTACCTCAGCTCAAATCTTCACATACTCACCACTTCCATTCTCCAACTTATCCTTTAATTCCTGCAGATATGCCAGGTCTTGCTCCAGGGCGAGCTCTGTTGTGTTGACATAGACGTACATGTAGCAGGATGGAGTAGCTGACACAGTATATACCTTATGGTATTCACCAGCAGGCAACTGACAAGGGAAGAAATGGGTGTATCTCGCACTAACGTTTCTTTAGCCAGCCCATGGCCTTCCTACTCTACTCCTGCGATATCTTTTTAAAAAATTTTTTATTGGTATATTTTATATACATATCATGATCACACTCAATATTGAGAATTTCTACCAGTATATGACATGACTTAATTTTTTTTTTTTTTTGAGACAGGGTCTCACTTTGTAGTTCAGGCTAGCCCTGAGCTCCCTGTGTAGCCCAGGCCAGCCTCAAACTCTAGCAATCCTCTTGGTCATGCCTCCTGAATTCTGGGATTACCGCCATGAACCACCATGCTCAGAATTGTGGTGCTGGGGATCAAACTCAGGATCTTGCGCTTTCTAGGCAGATGCCAGAAAGGCTGAGCTAAATCCCTGGCCCAGCTTTTGCCTTTTGAAGCCCCCACTGCTTTACTGCTATGGAGGAGACATTTTTTTCTTCTAATAAACCTTGTTCACCTAACTTTTCTACCAGTTAATGCCACCAAAATACCTGCATTTTTTCTCCTTCCCGAAGTGTCTGGTTCCTTTGTTCTGCCACCAATTCCACAGTCACCTCCCCCTGCAGCAGCTGGATACTAGTGTTGCCCAGGTCTTCACTCACAAAATTCTCCAGGTGCAGCCCTGCCGGGGGAAAGAGAATTCCCAATTCTATTCCCAATCAGGACAGAAAATTCCAGCCAGAACAGAAACATCACAACTTCCCGATCATCACCCCGAAGAGAGATCCTGCTCACTGCACCCCATGCGATGTCCCTAGCCAAGGACACTCAGGAAATAGGAGCCCCTCATTTTCCTCCATACCAGGAAAATCTGCAATGAAGACCACCTCGGTGTGGTTGTCTAGGCTGCTCTTGATTTCCTGTAACTTGGTCCTCCAAGGGGATAAGTCCAGTAAGAGTGGCTGCACCCAAGGTGTTCGCTGGAAAGGGGACCACACGGCCTGCACGATGTCCACACGAGGGTCAAAAAGCCTTAGGAAAGAGAACCATGCTCTAAGGAGCCCCAGTCACCACCCACCCGCTGCTCCTGGCTCTGTTCCTCATTCCCAGCAAGAGGGAATGGGGTTTACAGATAGAAGAAATGGCTTGGTGTCAGCATGTTACTGCCAGTCCAGGGCAAAGAGGAGGGAAAGAGATTTGAGAGCCCTGGGAAGAATGGGGGTTATGTGGCCACCTGAGAAGGCACCGCGTTAAGAGTCTAAAAGTCAGTTCACTTTTCTTCTGGATGATGGTGCCCTCTGCTGGACGCAGTCAGAAATGCCCACAACCAGTTCAAGGACATGCATTAGAGCGGCAGCCTTTTAAGCAAGACAATTCCAGGGAGTGTGAGCTGTTTGTTCATCTTGGCAGAAAGAGCTGAGCTTCATTTTTTTCCCATTCTCTGCTCCCCTTGCCCACCTCTGCTGGAAGCGGTCATTGATGGAGACCCAAATATCAAAGTAGATCTGGGGCTCAGTGACATTGTACTTGGGAAGCAGGCGGCTCAGGCAAGTGGCATACTGCTTCAGCATGTCTGCGTGATCCTTCCATCGGCGGCTCTGTGTGAATACCTGTCCCAAACCCCCACATTAGTCCCACCTCATCATCAACTCCCCAAACAGGGCATGCACTGCCAACGGCACAAAAACATCGCTGCCTGTTGCACATTTCAGCCAGGAAATAAAGAAATTTAGCTGGGCATGGTGCCACAAGGCTGTGTAATCCCAGTACTCTGGGAGGCTGAGGCAGAAGGATTATAAACTTAAGCCCAGCCTGGGCAATTCAGCAAAACCTGTCTGGAAATAAAACATAAAAAGGGGGGATGGGCTACAGTTCTGTGTGAAGGCCCTGGATTTAATACCCCATACTGAAAAACAAACTTGTCTTTGGGAATGAGTTCTGCATTGCTAGCCTGGTGGTACTTATACTCACCTTTCCTAAATCTAATTTCAGCTCAAAAAAGTGAGAGACAAATCAAAAACGGTGGCTCACACTTGTAATCTCAGCCCTTTGGCAGGGGAGGCAGGAGGATCGCAGCAAGTTCAAGACCAATCTGGACTACATAGTGAGTTTAAACTCAACACAAACTACAGTGAGATTCTAATTTAAAACAAAGTGAGCGATGTCCTATCTCAGCCCACAAAAAGAAGGTTCAATCTGGCTCTGGAGGGAGGGAAGGACCCAGGTATATTTTACTGTATGGTATTTGGAGGACAAACCAGGCCCTGAAGCTCCTGTGGGCTCTGAAGAGCAGTCTATGGTCAGCACGAGATGCCTCACCCCAGGGTTAAGGTAGCCCAGCTCGCCAGTCAGCCCGTCGCGGTAGGTGATCTTCACGTGCTGGTGGGAGCGGGAATGCACCATCATGTCCCAGGAGTAGCCATATAGCCCGTTGGTCCAATTGTTATAGCCCTGGCAGAGGAGGGTCAGCTCGTAAAGTACTTCTCAGACCAGCCCTATCATCTACCCAGGAAGGGCTGCAGAACCAGCTCATTTTTTCCCAGCAACTGTCACCCTGCCACTCTCCCGTGTGTGCTGCACATGCGAGCTGCTACCAACCTGGGTGAGGAAGTGGGAATAGGGGAGGAACAGCTGCTCCAGGAGGTAGAGCAAGGTGAAGGCAGCGCCGAGATGGTGGCGCAGCCTTAGCTTCTGGCTGCCGTTGGCCCGGCTCCTTTTATACACGCAGGAAGTGCTGGCCTGAGGGGCAGCCTTGAGGGGCAGCAGCTCTTGGAGCCTTTTAGGACAGTGGGATACCAGCTTCCGAGGCCACTCCGGGGAGCAGAAGAGAGGGCTGCTGACCAGCATGACATAGGGGAACATACCTAGGACAGCAGAAGGTATTGCAAGAGGTTCAGTGAACTCCCATAACCCCCCTCTTAGAACCCTCTCTCAAGTGTTCCACTTGAGTCCGTGGGTCCCGGCAAGGCAGGGCATGCCTATCGCAGTACTCTGGGAGGCTGAGACAGGAGGGTGCCAGGTTTGGCCCAAGCCCGGGTAACCCAGCAAAACTGTCTGAAAGGAAAGAGTAAAGGACAAGGAAAGAAGGGCTGAGACATAAACAGAATAAAGATGCGTTAATGTATACACATACATGTACCAACAACTCCCCATGATAGATGTAATCATTATGTTCTGCAAATATACTAATAAAAATAAAATTGAATAATACAAAATAAAGAGGGTGGAGATGTAGCTCAGCGGCACAGTACCTGCCTGACTTTGATCTCTAGTACTAATAAAAAAGAAAAAGAAAAGAAAAATTTTAAATAAAAAATAAATAAAAAAGAACCAGAGGTATAGTTCAGTACAAAGGTCCTGGGTCAAATTCTTAGTTACACACACACACACACACACACACACACACATGCGCGTGTGCATGTGAGCACACCAAGCCCTTGGGCTGGGGCTACATCCTAGTTGCAGAACACTTGTCTAACATATACAAGCCCCTGGACATGATCTTCTGCACACAAAAATAAATCAATAAATCAATCCCATTTTCTTGCAGTGCTGGGATTGAATGCAGGCCTGGTTCATGGTAGGCAAGTATAATACCACTGAGCTATATCACCAGTCTTTCTTTAAAAATTCATCTTTTGGGGCTGGGGATTTAGCTCAGTGGTTCTGGCATCAGGAAAGGGCAAGGTCCAAAGTTCAATCCCTAGTACCACATAACAGAGTGCCAGATATGGTGGCTCATGCCTACAATCCCAGCACTCAGGATGCAGAGGCAGGAGGACTGCTGTGAGTTCAAGTTGAGTCTGGGCTAGGGCTACATAGTGAGTTCAGCGCCAGGCTGAACTACAAAATGGGACCCTGTCTCAAAAAAAATAGTTAATTAAAAATTAAAATTCACCTTTTTTTTTTTTTT
>PVIR01039776.1:0-13709 GCA_004026965.1 Petromus typicus
GGCACTGTGGTATGTGGTACTGGTTGCTGCTGGGTGTGGGTCTCCACACCCAGTATTGTTATGTGGTCACCGGGGAATCGAACCCGGGCCCTTGCGCTTGCAAGACAGGCGCCGGAACCACTGAGCTAACTCCCCGGCCCTCTTCCACGCCTTCTATTCATCCAAAATTCCTGAACAGTGGTAAAGACAGTCTCTGTCTCCTCCCTAAATGGGCTTTTATTCTGCATATGGATAACAGCCATCCACCCTCAAGAAAGGAAACACTGCCACATTATTTTAATAACCATAGGACTATTGCCCTCCCCACCCCAACTAATTGAATCTGAAAACAGAAAAACAAGCTTCATAGTTTGTATGAAATCTTTTCATTCCTTTATAAGTTCATACCCATCCCACCCTGGTGACCTTTATAACAACGGGTCCGAGACTCCCCAAATCTTTTCTCATTGGTTTCTTGGTTTCAGTGTCTAAATAGCATGCCCAGACTGTGCCAGACACCTTCTTAAAGGTTTTGAAGCTTATTTCTATAGCAGTCCTACCAATTATTATCCGGTCCTCGGGGAAAAGGCAGCTAAATTTCAGATGGGGCAGCAACTGCATGCAGAACAGACACAGAAAAACAGTAGATGGAAAAATCGAACCCTGCCCGTTCTCACTGGGCACAAGCCACACTGCGGAGGAACGTTCCTCTGACATCCCAAGGGATCCTCCATTCACCGAGGGTCACATCGATTCCCCATCGGACCTATTTCCTAATGACCATCATACTTTCCCTTGCCCACCCTCCTCTGACAACCTGGTCTTATTTTGGCTCCTCAGATGCAAGGGCTCTCCTTCAGAGGGGCTGCACCTCCATGCTATCCTCCCCCAGCACAGAGCTCCACTCTCACCTCTTAGAGCTGACTTCTCTCCACTCCAATGCAGGCCAGAGTGGCCAGAGAGGCTCTAGCATCTTTGCTTATTTTCTCTATTGCATCTATCATTAGCTGCATCTCGGCCCCATGGAGGTATGGACTTTGATTTCTTTTTTTTTTTTTTCCCCACATTTGATCCACAGCCCTTGAATGGTACCTGGTGCTTAAGACCTACTCAGTAACGGCTGGAGTTACTTACAGAATGTGAGGTCTGAGCTTGAGTTTCCCCCTTATCATTGTACCACCAGCCTGTGTATGAGTCTCTCCCCTTACTCAAACATAACATGTAACAGCACAACTTAAAGAAGGAGACTGTTTAATTTTATCAGTGTTTTAAGCAAGTCAGTCCCTTGTTGGCTGATCCGAGGGAAATATCATGCTGAAGGAGCAAGGCATAGGAAAGATATTTAGTTTACTGCATTGAGGAAGTCAAATAGGGGAATGGTACCAGAGAGGATGGGACAAAGGACAAGATACAGACCTCAAGGTCATGCCTCCATGACCTGCACTGAGATATCCAGAAGTGTGCTTTTGTAATCCCCTGAGTGGCTCCCAAGCTGATCAAATTGACAGTCCACCTCAAGGGTCACGTCTTTCTTTGAAGTTTCCTCTCTCAAATGAGATGTTCTATCACAAAGTGTTTGCAAAACTGAATTTTTACTTCTTCTTAATAAGGTTCTGAACTTTCTCTTTCTTAAATCACACTAAAATTCCTTCTCTCGCCCCAAGACACATTAACCTGTCTTCTTCTTTTGCTTTATCTCCTTTTTTACCTACCACTTAACTTCCAATTCCTTTTCAGAGCCACAATTTCCAAGATTCTATTTCAATTACTCTCACTTTGACCTTCTAAATTTTCTATCTGCCTTCTCATGTTAGAATTCTCTTTCTGTGTTCCCCACTTCAAGTATCCCCTCTCCACTTCCAGCCTTAATAAGTGCCCTGACTGATTCATTTCCAGCTCAACTGACATCGACTAGGTAAGTCAAAATGTAGCCACTCCTCTTCAAAATCAAATACACTTAGTATGGTAGTTAAGCACCGTCTATGGAAGTTTAATGTATACAAGGCTGTACATCATAGTTATGCGATCAATCATCCATAGAAGACAACATTCTTGAGGACTAAGGACTCCACTAAAGGAAAGTCAACTGACCTTCCCAGGGTCTGTCACTGACAAGGCGGAACATTGCAGAGACTGTGCTAAGCACTCCCCTGTCACTTGAGCAAAATAGTCCATATTACAACTGAAAGGAAAGTTTTATTTTGGCTTTGGATTTTGGCCCCAGTGAGCTTGTTCCCACCTATTGATGGTGTGGAGGAAGACAGTGGCAGGAGAAAGCCACTCAACCCATGACAGCCAGGAAGCAGAGACAGAAGCAAGACCCAGAACCAAGAACACATCTTTCTGGGTCACAACCCCATGGTTCTTCTGACCAGGCTCCACTTCCTATCGCACCTTGAGCTACAAAGGCATGGCTAGACTAGCCCACTTGGGAATATAGCATTCTATTACCAACCAATTTTCAAAAGTCCATCATTTGCTCAGAGGGTTGAGGGAGACATTTTAGGTCTAAACCATACCAGACATCCTTCCCAGGATATTATTCATCCCCACCCAACCTATTCTTTAGGATATAAACTAAACTGCAATAAAGATATATCTAACAGGGAGGCTCTTGAGATTGTAGATGCTAAAACTCATATTCCCAGTGCATCTAAATTAGGCTTTTGATGCCTACTAGCCAGATATCTTAAACAAATTAATAAACACTATTGAATCTTAGCTTTTTCATCCGTAAAGGGGAATTGTGACTAGTACACCCTCATCAAGCTATTAAGAGGAATAAGAGGATGTAAGAAAGAGACTGTGAATCAGGGCCTGGTACCTAGTCATATGATTGCTGTCGTCAAGACCCACAGACATCATCTTTCTGTCCCCAATCTCATCTTAGAAACTCAAGACAACATCTCTTTATCTCTCCTGCTCTTTCTTTGTCCTTTCTTGGGTGTGGGTAGAAAAGAAAGAGGCAAACAAAAGCAGCAGGAGGGGAAGAACAAGGAGCTGCCCCCATCCCTCTCTGTCACAGACAAGGGAATCGAGGCTGCATAATACATTCAATGAGTTACTTAATTAATGGGGTGAAGGTGACGCTGAAGTCACTGAGTAAAATAATGAGATGTCAAGCATCGAAGCTTAGACCAAGGGGGGATTTGAAAACCTTCTTCCTGTCAGAAGAAACCACAGGATTTTTCAGGCAGATGACACTAAGGGGTTTAATCTTTCCATTTTTGTCCTCCTGAAAGCAGTGGTCTTAAAAAAAAAAAAAAGAAAGAAAGATAGAAAAAGAAAAAAGGCTGAAATAAGGCCAAATGCAAAATTACCATTTATGCAGCAAAGGTCATTAAAATGAGTTAGTCTGGGTCTCTTATAACATTAAGCTACTACTAAAATGAGACTAATAAAAACTCAAAAAAATAATAAAAGGTCTGGTTAAAAGGATCTTAAATGGAGAAGCTGTAGCTAATGCGAGGCTATCTCCGAAGAAGTAATTAAGCTAGAAATAAAAGTGATGCAAAGGGGAAGGATATGCTGTGATCCACCTAAATGTCAAACGGCTGACCACCAGCTCACCTGCTGTTAATTAAAATCTAGTTGTCATCCCTAGTTAAGGAGCTGCGAGAGCCTCTCTCCGTGTTCTAAGAATGTTGTCACCAGACACTACCCTCCCCACCCTCATTTATCCTGCCAATTAATGTTGATTTTTATCTACACGTTTCAGGGTCACAAGATGAAAGAACAACCTATCTTTTTAAATGAAGACAGCTGATCCCAAGCTAAGTATTTGTGACATTAATGAGTACTTAAAGAAATAAAACCTGAATCAAGGCTGACTTTGAAAAATTGTAGCTGTTGGTAGTCTCGGGGCCAAAAGTCGTTAAACATACTCAATTAGATGAGTAACATGGTGTTTCTTTCCATTCATCACGGACATTACATCAGTGTAGTCTCACACATTTAATAGTGCTCGTGTTCCCTCTGAAGACAGTGTTAACAGAATCAGGTTTCCTGTCCCCTGGGCCTGTAATTGCCAATAGAGGTGCACTTCTAGCACCATTACATAGTTAGCCGTATCTACTACCCCCATCCTATTATTTATCCTCTGTAAGTTATACGCATGCATGTTTTCTACATTTACGTATACACATTCACTTTTTCTTTCATTTTTTTAAAATTTATACATCATATTATTAGTACTGGAGACTGAATGTAGAGTCTGATAAATGCTAGGCCAGTGCTCTACCGTTGTGATATGCCTCTGGCACTTTTTTAAAAATTTTGAAGCAGGGTCCCCCTAAGTTCCTTGGCCTGGTCTTGATCTTGCGATCCTCCTCTCTTGGCTTTCTGACTACCTGGGATGGAAGCCATATGCCACCATGTTCAGAATGTGCTCATTTTCTCAAACTTTTTGTCAGTACCTGCTTGGAGTACAACATGTTTCCATGTGTGTGGAACTGACACATGGACATAACACATCTTAATTTCATTTCATTCTCTTTCCCTCCTTTCTGTCTTCCTGTCTCTTGATCCCCTTCCAATTTGAGAAATATCTCTCCCACTGCTCGCTAGTATGTATCTTTCATTTTGCTCTTTCCTTTTCAATGTAAACTATATGTCATCATGAATAAGCACATAGATTCATTTCCCATCACACATACAAATCCTACCCAATCTTCTAGGGAGCGATAGTTCTGTATCTTCATAAATGTATCTCAATAAATATATTAAAACTTCATCAAATGATTTTGCCTAACAGAGAGAAACACCCCACAGACAATGGATGACTCTGGACTGCCATTAAAGATCTGTACCCTGTGGAAGAGGTAAGGGCACTGACATAATTTTCTGTGAAAACAGAAAAACTGGATTGATAAAGACATGAGTATATTATAAAACAAACATGGTAAAAATTAAGGCAGCATCATAGTGGTAGGTGTATGGGTATTTACAAATCTTTCATCTTTTCTATATTTGTAAACCAATATGCAAAACTGCTGAAAAGAAATACCTGCCAAAATAACCACCAAATGCTTATCCAGGTATTGTTCAAACAAAAAGATAAGCAAAAAACTATGGCCCCTTATTGGAACACACTCCAATCTTAGGAGAAAAAACAACGGTTTTCAATCAATGAACCCTTTGTGGGAAATCTACCCAATTTTGAACAAGGTGAAAAATACACTTTGTTATAACAGAGTGTACATTCTTAAGATTCCTTCCTCCAGAAACAATTGGTTAAGAAAGACAGACATAAGCAGAAAGAGGCAGAAAGTAACACACCATCAATATCACAGAGAGATGCCTCCAGTTTGAAAGGTGAGGACTAGGCCTCAGGGATAGATAAGGAAGCTGGTGAGGCTCATACGCATTTCTGCTCAGTGACCCACAGACGCCTTTATGAGCACTAGGAGACCCCACTGGGCCGCTGCAGCAATCAAATCGTTATTGCTGTTGACGCGTTTAGTGGTGCCTGGAGCCATCCCTGCACAGGAAGTGGCTGAAGACGACTCCTTTGGAGAGTGATTACTGAGAGCTGTCTACACATCCCAGAACACTCTCTGCTTATATACAGGCACGTTCTATTTTAGTCAAACCTCAGGCCTGCCTGGCGGGGTTCCCGGGGCTTTTCACAGCCAGACTCTGGCTTCAACATTCCCTGAATCCTCACTCTCCCTCAAGGATCACAGGCCCTTACCACAAAGATGGTCTGCACCTTTGTATCCCAGGGTGCTGTTCGTCTGGCTATAAATCTGTCCCTCCAAGCATATACCTCAAGATTGGTAGATGTCTCAATCTGGGGTCAGAGATTCTCAACCCTCAGGCTTTCCCCCCTCATGACCCAAGGACCTACCCCAATCCATCACTGCTTATGCATCTTTAGGAAGCAAGGCTCCCACTTATTCCTGACCATAATTTACATCAGGGAGGCTGGGTGATCTTTCTGATGATTTTTCCAATGAGCAAGCCAGGTTGTGTCTGTCTGTCCCCCACCCCCACCTGCTACCTCCCTTGCCCACAACTTAAAGGAGGAAACCTTTTGGGGCTAATGGTTTCAAAGAATTCGGTTGCATAGTTAGTTGGCTTCCAGGCAGTGATGTCATGGGAGAAGGGTGTGGGGGGGCAAAAGTGTTCAACTCATGGTGACAGGGAAGCAAAGCAAGGGGTGCCAGAGAAGGAATGAAGGACAGTCACACCTCCATGACCTCTCCAGACACATCCAGAAGTGTCCTTTAGGAAACCCCTGGGTTACTTTCAAGCCAATCAAGTTGACAAATAAATTTAACCATCATAGATGGTAAGAAATACCCAGGATAGGTAAGTGCAGCTGGGGCAAGTTCCAGGGCCACACCTTCCACGGCCAGCCTCAAGTTCTATCTCATTAAATCTCATTCCTCTGTGGTGGGCCAGGGTCCTTCAAAATTTTTTTTTTTTGAGACAGGGTCTCACTTTGTAGTTTAGGCTGGCCCTGAGCTCACTATATAGCTCAGGCAAGCCTCAAACTCACAGCTATCCTCCTGCCTCTGCCTCCTGAATACTGGGATTACAGATGTGAGCCACCACGCCCAGAACTGTGCTATGTGGTTACTGGGGATCAAACTCAGGACCTTGCACTTGCAAGTCAGACCCCCTGAACCACTGAGCTGAATTATCAGTCCCCTCCAAACTTTTTATGTTGAGCCAAGATCTGAGAATGATTGGAGAGCTGAAAAGATTCAGGTCAGAATGCTAATTTCAGCTTTGGGAGATGCCATAGGACCTTATGTTTAGGGACATGGATCCAGGAGTCCAACCACTTAGACTGGGACCCTGGTTCTTTACATGCCAGCTGGGCAGCCTTTGAGCAAAATTCTAGTTTTTCCAAGTGTCTCAATATCCTTATCTTTAAAACGTGCATGGATCGACTGGGTGTGGTGGCTCATACCTCTAACCCCAGCACTTGGGAGGCCAAGGGAGGACTGCCTTCAGTTCAAGACCAGCCTGGGCTACATAGTGAGTTCAAGGTGTTTTCTTGGTATAGAACTTTAAATCATACCTGACATATAATAACTATTAGTAAAATACTTTTAAAGCAAATATAAAAAGCATTTTCTCAGGTAGCCCTCCTAGTAATAAAATGAATGCACATTGGCTTTATGGGTTTATTTTTGACTTGGTTGAGCATCCATATGGAAGAAAGAAGCATGACAAATCGGCCTCTGGAATCTCAGCAGCAGCTCTCCTGACCTCCCCTCTCGTATGACTTTCCCTCATCCACACTTGTGGCTGTTCCCTTTCGCTTTCAGGGGACCCCTGGCCTGTATGTAAAAGACACAGGCCTGGGAATCAGAGGACACTCAGACAACTACTGAACGACATACAGAGCTGAGTGGGTTGAACATGCAGTTCAACCTCTATGAGGTGATCGAGAGTATGGAACTAAGAGGCAAAGGGGTGAGGGTGCAGAACCTTACATCCCTCGTGGGCCAGTGGTGAAAACAAAGAAACACACCTTGGTGTGACTTCAAAGGCAGCCAACACTGTAATAATCAACAACTAAATCTCCCAAAGCTTTTCTCTTTATTCCTGTCATGTGATTGCACCTAAATCAATTTTGATTAGATTTGAAAATGACTGAACACACCCCTCCATGAGCTGTCAAGTATTATCTGATAACGTAAATTTTACATGGGATCAGAGCTAATGTCTACCTAGAGCCAACATATGAATCCCCAGCAACAATGGCAGACATCATTAAATGCTGCAAATGTAGAAACATAATTAAATTAGCTGATAATCATCATCCTCTTTCTAGAGAGGCTCCAATTTAATGCACTTGCAAATGTAATGAGGCTCGGTGGATTCAAAAATATGGTGGAAATAACAGAAACAAGATTACATTAATTGGAAGAGATACTGATAAGGCAGATTGCTCAGCAATTTTTCTTTTTCAGAAAAACCACAGAGTTCGGAAACCCATGATGAGACTAGCTTCCATCTTAGTTAGCAAAAAGTTAGGAAGCATTAGCATAAGAAGGTGAGAAATGAGAGGCAGAAAGACCTGAAGAGGAGAAAGGCTTATTCGATCTGTATACCTGATAAAGGAAAGCATCCTCATTCACAACTGGAAATACAGTGCCTCTCACCTGGTGTATCTACATACCGTCCAGGTAATCATCCAGTTGGTAATGATCATAAACCCTGAGGTTACAGGGATAAAGAAAATAGCCACAATGTTCAGATTTTCCTAATTTAAACCTCTTTCATGCACTCTACTTCCCCTTTTATCATTTAACTCATCTGCAATTAAGTAATTGATTATGAAATTGTTTTGGGAATAGGCTTCTCCCACTCCATCCACCAGAATGTAACTTCTGTGAAGACAGGAGCTTGTCCCTAGAGTCCTGCATGGAGATCACATATGGTACATGCTCCTCAAGTGCTTATTCAATTACCACAAGAATTAATTAAAGAATTTTCTGCATGAACTTGATGTTAGAATTATGCAAGGAAGACTAGTTTTCTTCTTCTTAGTCTTGGTCCCTAAGTCACCTTTAAGAGTTCCCAGTGACCTCAAGAAATGTCATAGAAGTGAAGCACACAACCCATTTCCCTTTGTTTTCCTTAAAACACATCTGCCCTGAAGCCATTTTTGAAAAAATCATTCCAAGAAACAGAACCTCACTGTTGCCAGAACAGACCTGGAGTGACAGTGGGAGGTTCCACTGGGCAAGTGATGTCATGAGAGACTGGAAGGACTGGGGTTTATTCCTCTTCATTGCTTGTCTCCAAGTCTTCTGACAGATTCAATTAAGAATGGTTTCTGCAAAATTCTGGTCACACAAAATCAGAGAAATAGCCTGGAATTTCAAGTTAGTAAAAGATAGGTATTTTTCCCCTCTAAGAACTCTAAAGAAAAGAAGGGGTAGTTTTGTAAATGGAGCAAGGAGACATTCTGCTACCCCAGTTGTTTTCCTTTGGCTTCATCTGAAGCAAGCAGTTACCATACTACACAGACCTCACCTATATCTCCTCCTGATCTGCAAGTCTATACTCTTTTGCACCCTTGTATTTAATTCCTCCATATCTTCTTTTCTATTGTCTGTAATTGTGCGATGGACCATAGAATTTCCTTCCAGCAATATGCATGTGGAATCATTACTGGGAGTTGCACAGAATTGCCCACTGAACCACTTCGTAGTCGTTTCGGCTTCCCTGTCCCTTGTGGGGTGCCCTCTGACCTCCACCCTCCATGCAGCAGATTGGTAGACAGAACTTTCAGAATCCAGATCAGCTCTATCTCCTTCACAAAACACCTATTGTCCTCACAGGCCCATATTGATTAACCTGATTGATTTACCTGCTTATTCTGATTTCTTCTCACTGAAACTCAAGCTGCCAAGGAGCAGTGGGCAGACCCTTAGAAGTTCACCCAACATGGCTGCGAGCCCCCTGATATTCTGGGGTCATGGAGGTGCTTCATAATGCATAGGAAAGATCCCACTTCAGACTGACAAAGGTCACTGAACACTACCATGGGTCAGAGGAGATTTGCTAAAGATGTGGATGCTCACAAACTGCTCTGCACAAACATTATCCACCAGGAGGTTCTCCCTCCTTCTATATGATGCTTGGATGGGACTGTTACATAGGTGACAACGCAGACTGAATATTTCCCTCGAGTCAGGATATATTAGGGGGAGAAGGCCACAGACTTACTATCAAGAAACCGCAAATTATTATAGTTGTTTTACAACACCACTGTTAGACAAGCACCTCACCTGTTAAGGGGTACAGAGGTGTGAGACGGAGGTTGCTTTTCCCTTCCCGGCTGGGACATGTCCTTGGTCTTTAGCTAAGTCCAATACTGTGCATATGGTCTGGAAGTCATTTTAATTGCTATTCCGTCCTGACCCTCTCGAGCTTCAGACTGTCACTGCAGTCCAGGGTAAAGGGTTAATCTCCTTTTACACTGTCTTCTGAGCTCAGGATTCTGTACTATAAATAACCCTCTTGCATTCTGTGCATCCTGTTCTCACCCCAGGATTCTGCTTTTGTGGATGGCTGTGCTCCTTCCTGATCTCCTAGGAGAACAATGGCAAGAGTACGCAAGATGCAGCACAGTGCGTTCTTTAGCGGGAAAAGCAAGACACTGTGGGACAGAGGTATATACGGGCTGCTGTTCGGGCAAGCTGTGACATGCCAGGGAGGGATGATCGACTGTTCCTCTCGGTGATGGTGACACACCACACTTCAGTGTGGAGGTAAAGACAGGTATTCTGGAGTCAAGAGCACAGGAATCTCAGCCTCAATTCTGTACTGCATAGCTGTGTGATCTCAGATATGCTATTTAATGTTTCTACCTTTGGACTCCCTCCTCCATAAAACAGTATTTCCTCCAGAGAGTTCTATGAAGATTTGCTAATACAATCGACAGTAGATGTATTTTAGAAATCAGGTTTTATGTTTGCATGTTATTAATAGAATATGAGAGTTCAGATACATTATTTTAACCTTCCCGTATTTCAGTATCTAATTATATAAATAATAATTGTCCTTAACTTTATGATTATTGTGCATAATAAATAGGCTCTATATGCTAGAGTCTGAGAGCTGTGTTCTAAGGAAATGTTCAGTAAACATCACTTATCATAGCCCAGTGACATATGTATTCCCATGTTCATGGCTGCAGTTTGTAATAGCTAAGCCTTGGAAATAACACAAATCCCTATCAACTGGAGACTGGATAAAGAACATGTAGGTTTTCTTATAAAATGGAGTATTACTCAGCCATAAAGAGTGATAAATTAGAGACACTTAAATGGGTGCACCTTGAGGACACACTCGTAAGTGTAATAAATAGACACAGATGTGTAAATACCACATCACCTCTCTAGCATGACAAATTGAAGCTGTAAATGAGGTCCAAAATGCATGACAAATATTGTGAAATAGGAAAAAAGTGTTCAAAGGGAAAGAGGAACTGAGGGTAAAAAAAAAGCAAAGAAGAAAAACAAAAACTTTGACAATACAAAAGATAAAAATGGAAACAAAGATTGTGAGTGTATAGCGGGGGAGTAGGAGCTTTCAAGGGAGGGCAAGGGGGATGGGAAAAAAAGATGTATCGTGGTAAAAATTGAGGTACAAATTCTCAATGATAATATGATCATAATGTATACCCAAAATGTACCTATAAACTCAATTTATTTAAAAAGTAAATAAACACATGATTTCTTTACTTGTTATTTATGTTTTAGTCTGCTTCCTAATCCAACGCAATATTTGTTAGGATTCAGTGATACATGGACCACTAACTAGATAGGGTGATCCAGGAGATGAATAGAAAAACCAGACCCCAAGTATCTCTCTCCTTACATCCACCTGAACTCCCAAAGAGGACACTGATTATACCAACATTCAGGATCAGGTGAAAGGTGGGGAATGCTACCTAGGATCAAGGAAGTATCACAAGGGGTTTCACGAAGTTGTGAAGCGGGACTTGAGAGGTAAGTAGAAAATGAGAAGGTGGCCATTTGGAGGTGGATGCAAAACCTGAGTTCAGGCAGTAGGGGGAGAGCGAACAGCTCTAGAAAATGGCATAGAAGGATTCCTGGAAAGCCCACCCGAGGAGGAAAAGACCTGGTCTTTGCTGTTACAACTATTCACAGATATCTTCAGATATCAATATACCTTCTATCCGTATCCAACTTCAGGTCACTTTCTCAGGGAGACATTGCTGATCTTCCAAAATTGAAGAAAACCCCAGTACTCTGTCACTCTCTGTCCACTGTCTTGAATTGTTTTTTATAGATGAAACAATACAAAATGCCCATGCTGTGTCTTTTTGCTTACTGTCACCCCTCTCCACCAGACTGTGGTCTCCTTCAGAAGCATTGTGGTCTGTCTTGCCCCCTCCATCTGGATAAACACAAAGCATGTAATAAACTCTGTGGAAGGAGTGAGTGCACACTTGTGGTGATCCTCACCCGAAGACCTTTGACTATGGCTAGAAAAATGTCTCTGCCATCTAGAGAAAGGGAACTTTATCTTTTTGGGGGGGAGGCTTTACAGAGATCCAGGAAGGGAGACCGAATTCTATTTCTTTCCTGTTCTGTAAACTGTGCCTTATAGGAATCAACTTCAAACTAGCATTTCCCCAAACTCATTTGCAGAGAACACTATACAGATGAGAAACAAGACAGCACTGCCCTGGTGGAATGGTGAGGACCTATTACTGTGCCTTTCATATCTCCCAAACCTCTCGAAGCACCTCCAGGTTCTCAAGTACCCTGCTGGAAGACAGCAGTACAAATGAACAATGGCAAATCTTTTAGAGAACTAGGGCTGGAACTGCTATCCCAAACCCACTCATTTATCGCAAAATACCAACATCACAATGAAACCTGAATACTGAGGTTTTAGTTGAGAAAAAACAAAACTCATGCATTAGTATCTTTTGTCTTGAAAGAAAAACACAATAACTCACATCCCATAGGCTTGTCATCACTGATATACACCAATAATCAGTAAACCTTCCCTCTGAAGCGTGCAATATGTACATTCAGCGTAAGAAAATAAGGTCTCTTGTGCAAAACTCTACTGCGCTGTCATAGCAAGAAAGGAAGCAGAGAAATTATGTAAATAATTGGGCGTGACTATGCTCCAATTAAACTTAATTTGCATAATCAGATGCAGGCCAAAGACGGCCAGCATCTGTAGTTTGCCATCTTCTGGTGGTAGATCATGTCTTCCTGAGTGAGAAGAGTAGTCATCACGCACTCTTCCCAGAATCTGGATAACTCTTACTCCTGTAGCAATTAAGAAAAACTTACTATGTCATGCTAACATCAACCTCTCTCAAGAAACAGGAAGTCCTAGGACCTGGTAGTTAATGGGTAGTGGTTGTCATTATTGTATCAAAGGAACCTTAAAATGCTTTTATTTTATACAAGTGTGTCAGGAAAAAAATTCAGTCAGATCGAACAGATTTTTAAAAGCACATTCTGTTTACTATGCCCCAAGTCCCTTTTCTCAAGTTTTTTCCCCCTCTGAATTTTCAGCTGCAGTCTCCCTCTAAGCATTGCCTGCATATGTTTTTCTGAATGTCTGGCTCTCAAAAAGAAAATGTGGTGGAAAAATGTTCACTGATTCCAAGGTGAAGCCTCTGCAATCTTCTACTTGCTGGATGTAGACTCTGGGACTATGGTGGTGGTGGTGGCCTCAGAGATGGTGGTATTGACATTGATGTGGATGGTCATGTGGATGGTGGTGATGGTGAAGGGTGGACGGTGGTGGAGATGGTGACAGTGGTAAAGATGGTGATAATAGTGAAGAGGATGGTGTTGAGGAAATCCTTGAGAAAGACGAATCCAAGAACTTGAATTCCTGAGTTATTACAGGGAAGGAAGCCACTGACTCAATACAGATGACAGACTTGGATTAGTAAATAACTGAAACAAACTTTCATTGTGTTTGAGTCATCTTTAGGAGAATTTCCACAGATTATGATATCCAATGAACTAATAGACTAGACAAAAGTAGGTTAATAAAGTTTTTTAAAAAATACAATGTAGAAGCAGATGTATTTTTATTGTTAATGGTTTAGCCGGCCACCAAAAGGCAGAAAATCTAAGTACGTGTAGAGTCCTTGGGTCTTAAATATGGACTCAGAGTCAGAGCTCAGTGAGTCAAACTCCAAGGTCAAAAGATTGGTAAAATCATTCACAAATACATCATTTCCTGCAACTGGGGGGGGG
>PVIR01039777.1:0-13701 GCA_004026965.1 Petromus typicus
ATTTTTTCTCATATTATGATACTATACTTGGCATGTACTGTTATGCTAGCCCTGCTCCTCCAGCTATATCCTATTTACCTTGTGATATAGTCTTTTGTGATGTGTTAAAATGTCTTAAATCTTTACTAAAATATTAATTTTTTAAAATAGAATTTTTTACACTTTCTCTTGTATATGAACTCCTGACAACACCCAACTTGTTGAACATAAATATTTATGAGTTGGGTAGTTGAACAGAGAAGTGGGTGAATGAGTGGACAAAGGATACATGATTTGTTATTGCTTACTACTGACAAAGTATTTTAGTATTGTGCTTTTATTTTTGTTTTGAATTTCTTGCTTGCTGTATACTCTGCATAATTCCTATCACCCTAAAATAAAATATATACAGGATCTCTACAATCACCTAAATTGAATCACTACATACAGACATTTATTTTTAATTTTTAAATCTTTATTGGTACATTAAATATACACATCATGATTGCACTCCATAATGGGGATTTGTACCAGTATAAGACACAACTTAATTCTCATTTTTCCCATAGCCCTACCCACCCAAACACCCCCCCCCATATACATAAAATTTGTTTACTTACTTTTTTGTTACAATCTCAACATTTTCCCCCTTCTTCCTATTTTACACTGGGCATTTTCTATTTCACAGTATATAACATACAATCCTAGGACTCGTTTACATCTTTATTTTCTCATACCAGAGAAAAGATGTGATATGTACCTATCCGTGCCCTATTTATTTCATTTATGAGGATAACCATACAGACATCTTTAACTTTGAATTTTACAATAGGATAGATTACCAACCCCTCAAAGTGAAACTTGCATTGCAAAATATAAATCCCTAGATCATTAAGGTATTCTGTTTGTATTTTTCAGAGTAGTTATTTTGGTGTTTTATACTATATCATCTTTGCAAAAATGGAAATAATTCTCAGAATTCCTGTCTATAAATCCATATTAGTATTAATGAGAGATATTTGCATGAAGCCTGTTAAATAGTAGTTGAACTGATCATCAGTTTTTCAGTGTGAAGTTGTTTAGAGTTGGGAGATTCTGCATCTTCTTTGTGTAGTCACTAGATTGTATTCATCAGCATGATGCCAGACAGCACAATTATACCTGCCTATTCTCCCCACTCTCGTTCACTCTTCTTTCAACTTTTCCAAACATTTTATAACATTATAGACTATCTCTGTATTAAAAATTTCCACTTTTTTCTCTTGCAATTTAACCATATTATTAAAGTTATCATATAGGAGAAAAAACATGGGATTAAACTTTTCTTCATGAGATTCACTTATTTTTTGTCAGTTCTAAATTCTTTGCTTCTTCCACAGCTTTTTTTCTCAATTCCAGCCCCCCTGAGTTTATTAACATAATAAACATAGAGAAGGATTTATAGACAGAGAAGCAACACAGAACTCTTAGTAATTTTACACAATTGTGAGATGTGTAATTCCTATAATAAATTATCATATATATATATATATATATATATATGTTCTAAGATCAATCTTGAGTCAATATAATCAAAGAAGTATTATAAAGTCATAGATTTTGGTGATTAAATGTATTCTTGGATGAATTAATTCTAAAAGTCATTTTTATTCGCTTAAACTGGAAGAAAATGAGGAGTTACAATTTCCACAAAATTCAGGAAAATATCTGAGATTCACAGCTGTCATGTCAAGTTGTAACACTGAGCAGAATGACAGGCAGCTTTCTAAGCAAAATGCTTCAGCACAGTATAGCAGCTTTTCTTGGATAATAAGCAAATCCAACTTTCATTTCTTTCCTGTACTTTTTCAAGTGCCTCCTATTTCAAACAATAATTGACAGCATCACTTTTATATCTTCTCCTCACTACATACATTTCTTGGAATCAGAATCTGTGTATTTGTATCTGTATCATCAATTCTAATCACACGGTTGGTTCTCAAAGATATTAGCTGAGTAAATGAGAACCCTCACAGAATACATCAAAAGAAAAGGTAGCTGCACACCTATCACCATTTCTTGGGTCTGACAAGTAGCTGGAGTTTAGAAGCAGAGTGATTGAAGGCAACAAATTGTACTAGGGAACACTGGGCTCAGTATCAAAAGGAAGAATGATGAATAATTCAGAATGCACATGAGAATCTCCATAGGATGACAAGAAAAAAAAAAAAGAAAAAGAGCAAGAATGAGAGAAAAAAGATAAATGGGGAAGAAGAGAGGGAAAGAGACAGAAGAGTTAGAGGTAGAGAGATTCCAAACAAATACAAACTTTTAAAATTTCACATTACTGATTCCCACGGAAGAAGCGATTTATTACTCAAAAGATTCCTGTATTTTGCAGTTTTTATAAAATCAGATGGACTTATAGACTTGAATTTAAATTATGTAACTCTAATAGAAGAAAATCTGAGATAACTAACAAAACTATGTATTTTTTATTTTTAATTAGCAATCTCATGCCTAGGAAGTAATACATACCTGAAAACACAGTTATAAACCATGAACCACTTAAATGTGTAACCTTTTATCTTGCATTATTTGTGAAATCAAAGTATAAGACATATGTATATGGACACACAAGATAATTGCTTAATGGATATTGTTTTATTTGCATATCAGATTATAATGCATTTTTAAAAAATGAATACCTCATGATGTTGCAAAAATCTATGCATCAATCAAACTGTATAAATGTAAAATAAGAAAGAGTGATTGGATTGACTTCTGGTATGTCAATTTAAGGAGTACTGTGGACTTGTTTCCAGTAAAACTGAAGAATAGTATTAAAACAATTATTTGAACTACCTAGAAATCTTCCTAAATATGTATAATGAACAAAGAAATTTCAGTGAAACCTTACTAAAATACCAGAATGGGGACAGAGATTCCTATGGTGTGTCCATCATGGCCTGCTTTTCTTATCTCCTCCCAAGTCAGTGTGATGGAAACTCCAGTCCATCCAAGTGCTACTGGAGCCCAGAGCTGCCTGTCTCCCCAGCTTCCTTTCTGAAAGCTATAGGACCTGCTCAAGGAGAACAGGGCATCTGTCTATGTCCTCGTGACTGCTCTCAGCTGCCTTTAGAATATCCTCACATCCATGCAGTGGGATGCCAGTTGGGAACTACTCTGTCCCACCAGCCACTTACAGGATGAAGTCTCTGTGCTAAGCCACCAGGGCACTCTTACTGTTGTACATGCCCACACTCAAAGAAGACATTGCTTAAATCCATTACCTGACATTCTGTCTCGGCAAATTAATAAAGAAGACAATTTAAGCCCAATGATGAAGGAATAATGAAATTAGATGGAATATAAATGATGAAGAGAATGGAAAATTAAATGAGATGACACTTCAGGGCTAGGAAAATTACATAATGTCAGACAATAACTAGTTTCAGTGTGGACAAGAAGAAATTGTAGGTTTAGTGAACCTGGATAGAAACGTTCTGTTGTGATCATTTTGTAAATCAGTCTGGCCCATTTTCAAAACATTGAATACAGGTAACTGACACCATAATTATACTCAGACATATGCATGGCATCATTCTTCATAACAGTAAAACATTGTAAAGAGTCTAATGAGCATCAGCTAATAAAACTATAAATAAAATATTATGTGCGACAAAAACAAAGTATGTAAAATTACAAAGGAAGGAATATTATTTTATCACAAAAGATCAAATACATACTGCAATATGATGAACTTTTCAAAATATTGTTCATTTTTAAAAGTCCATTATAAAAACACGTAAGATTTTGCTTATAAGAACTTCCTCAGATGTCAAATACATATAGATAGAAAGTACCAAGATAAATACTGAAATGAAGTTTTCATCACAAAAAGTAATACATTTTATAAGAAATACTCTACATCTATTCTTTTGTTCTAGTGGTTAAACTTTATTTTACTAAAATAATCACATTAACAGAAAAAAGATCAAATGTAAGGTAAACTGAATATCCTGCCCTCGATTCCTTGTCAAAAGTCCACACGAAGAAGCCTGTCAGTCATGAGGATGGTCCGATCGACAGTGGGATAAGTTTTCAGAGAGAAGAGACGCGAGGCTGGCTGTCAGGTTCTCTGTAATAGACACGGTAAGAAGACAGCTGTCTTCAGAACACAAGTCCGAGGTCTCCACCGGATCGGAGCATCTGGCACCTTCATCTTGAGCCCTCTGGTAAAAAGTTTCCCTGGGTTAAATCACATATTCGAGTGTTTTCTGTTGTAGCAACCGGGACTGACAAATATAATTATTCTAAATCATTGTAATTCAAATATTAAGCCAATTTGGAAGTTTATGTTCAAATCCTAGTTAATTTACAGTATGTTGTTTACTCCATTTTATATACTGTGAATTTGGTTGTTAATACGTCGTGGAAAATTCTTAGACGTTTGAATTTTGCCTTGTTCTTTTACTCTGTTGCTGTGTTTCTTTCATTTTCAGTGAATATTCTCAGAGAAGAAATAAAGTAAGTCCTAATATTCCGCGATTCCACCTGGGCGCCCTTTGTAAAGCAGGTGAGCTAAGTGATCTGGGTGGAGGACTAGGAGATGTGAGTTTGGGGAGACTGACTACGCTAGAATTCCTACCATCCTTGGGGCTTAGTCTTCTCCTCACAATGTCTTCAAAGAGCAGAAGCTTTACACTTTAATGAAGTCCATCTGTCAACTGTTAATTGTATGGATTGTTTCTTCCTAAAAAGTTATCAAGCCTGAAGTCATCGAAATTACCTTCTTAACACTGTAAGGAGATGGTAGACAACGAAAATAAACCGGGCAACAATTTTTTTCCATCATAACTTCTTCAGTCAGACTCAAGCATAATATATGTTAATCCAGCAATTACTGTAATATACCTTTGTAAATTTTTTCTGACCTGTCTTCGGTTTCTTCCTGCTGATGCAATATTTTCCTACCGCACTGATTTGTAAGCCAGTGTCATCCAAGATAAAGAGGACTTAGTGCAATTGAAATCTTCTTCCTACAGATGAAATGATATAATCATTCATAAATAAAAAAATATACTGACAGGCTTGCATTCTCATGGAGATCTTTAGAAAAAAAAAGACAATTTTCGTCTCCAAGTCAGCAAAGGTCCTGTTTTTCTGATCTTGTTATCAGATTCAATTCTCTATTTCTTGAAAGTCCCAATTTTTTTTTTGTTGTTGTTTAATCATTCAGTCAGTCAGTACTTCTTTTCTTCACCTTCCTGCAAGAGAAGATAGAAATATGCCTTTGGAATAGGATGTTTTCTAAGTTAAATACAATTTAAAATTGGATTTTTCTCTATATAATTGCTTACTATTAACTGATAATCCATGTCATATACAACACGTGTTGAATTTTCAACTCTTTCTTATATATTTCTCGAAAGTTAAACTAATTGAAAAGATTTTTCTCTTTTAGTGTATTTTTTAATGTAGGTATTATGTAGCTTGCACTAAAGTGGCTGATATATTGGTTTGAAAAATGGTACTTTAAGAATATAAAAGGTAAGTTTTCTACTTTCCATTTAAAAGTAATTTTTCTAAGGTGAAGCAAGTAGCTAAATATAGTCAATGTGCTATGTGAATTGAACCCATAGACTTTGTCATGGTTTAATAACCATAACCTGGATGATGAATGACTAAAAACATTTTTAAAAGGACAAACATAAAGACAAAACTTAAAAGTGTTAACAAAAAATAAAACATTTTTACCATTTACCTACCCTTTACTTGCAAATCGCCTGAGGAAAAGACCTAACTACAAGTGAAGCATGTAACTATATCTTTTATGTTATTAGCATCTAGGAGTATTTATCTCTTCAATGATGAAATTATCATTGAGATCTAAATTTGATAGTATCTATCTGTCCTGACAATCTTGAACATAAATCAATAACTGGTATATAAGGAAAAAGGACAGTTGGATTACACATAAATTCCTACATATTTATGTGTAATATAAATGGACAAATTCAATTAGTTATATTTCCCTCTGCTTCTTGAAATTCTTCCTTGGCCTCCCGTGGTTCTTAGGACAAGGGCTCATCGTTTGCTCTGCAAGGTTCTTCTGTATCTTACACTTAAACCGAAGGTTTCAGGTGAAGCAAGTCTAAGCCACAAGAGCCTTTCCAGCCCAGTAACATGCTCTACTCTTCATGTAACTGCCAAGCTGCATTAGGGTTTTCAATGAGCTCTAAATGGTTTTGCTTCTACCTTTTCATTTATTTCTGCTCAACACATCTTCCTTGAATCAGGTGGCTTCAGTCTGGATCCCCTATGTCCGATGGTTGCACATGGTTAGCGAAGTATTGCTTATGGAGAAATTCTTTGCAGTTGGACACTACTATCTGCTGTATGGTTTTTCCAGTACTCTAAGCCACACAGCATAGAAACTTGAATGATTTTTAATGAATTAATAAATAAACTAGTGAATTACAGAAATTCATTCATATTTACAAAAGATCTAAACCACAGTTTTTAGAAAGCATACTCAGTAAAACTATGGTAATAGACCTAATAAATTGAGAATTCCACCTCACATTCTGAGAATTTCCACGTATTAAATTATCTTTGCAAAGTAAACCTTATAATATCATAATTTTAATTTTAATATAAATTTTATAATATAATGGTATATTAGTTATACCAGCATTTGATTTTATATTTATAGCAACTGAACAGTTAATTTGGACTTGATGATGTTTTAATATTTTTAATTTCTGTATTGTCAGTCTTCATTTAGATTAGAAAATGATTTTAATATTATTTAATATAGGAATTTATCAATCTAAGAAAATGTTGGTCCAGACATTTTTTCTTTCGAATATCTCATTTTATATCTCTCTTGGGTTTGGAAATTTATACTGTACATAAGAGTATAATTAAAGTTAAACATAGTGAAATTGTCATCACAAAAATTATCTTAACTTTTAAAAATAGGTATATCGTGTTTTTTAAAAATAACTATGATAAAATTCACTAGAATGATTTACCAAAGAACTCATCTAAATTTTTTTGGTTTTTTGGCTTTCAGATATATTTTATAACATAGATAGAAAGTTAAAATGAACACTCAGAGGGTAAAAATCTCTTCTTTAAAACTACTAAGTTTATAGTGAGAAAGTAAAATAAAAACTTACAAATTGTCATGGTATAAAGAAGTTTGGAATAGGAAGGAAGATAATGAGGATAGAAAGTGTCATCCAATTTTAAAATAATTGGTATTTCTCGAGATCTTACTAGTGAGAAGAAGAATTTAAAATAGCGCATCATCTTTTCTGAAAGAAAATTCACAAAGAAGGAATAACTCAACTTAAATACTCTGAAAAGTGCTGGAAAATGATGCGGATCATTCAGACTGAGAAAAAACTCATTTCAAGCTGCAGAACTTTAGAAATAAATAAAACACGTAAGCAGTCAAGCAGTCATCACAGAAGCCTGATTCAGGTGGGTCCAGGTCTGTGAGCGCCGGTCAATGCCTGAGCATGAAAGAGCTATCAGCTCATTTCTCAGGTAAACAAGTGATGACATATTACCCCAACCCAGATGTTACTCAGCTATAGAACACTGAACATCTCCACTGTTGAATGTGAAAAGTTAAGAAAATATAACATTCTGTATGCTTTTAAAGAAGAAAAATCCAGCCAACTGAGATACTCAGAAAACAACCAACTGTGATGTGACACAGGAGACCTGGAAACACAAGAGACAGAAGAATTATTTTAGAAAAGCTCTGAGGAAAAGTTTCCAACAGAAGTTTTGTACCTAACCCTTTTATTTAAACCAAACAAAGCAGCCCTCCAGAATCCACCGGCATGTAGCAACTCCACACCACCAAATTTCCTTTATGAAATGGAAAGTAAAAAAAAAAAAAAAAAAAGCAAACTAAACAGTACTAAAGAACCAAGCATGAGCACTACCAAGGAACACTGAGGGGTATGGAGACTATCATTTTTGAGTTATTCTTTACACAGGAATGGGGAACACTATGTACAGTCTCATATTCTTTATACTTATTTTAAATGATGGGGTAAGTTTTAAAACAGGTAAGAATGGATTATTATAAACCCTTGAGTTCCAGGAACTGACTTTATAAAGTGAACAAAAATTATAGTATTTGAAATATAATTTACTTTGAACAATTCTAAAATGGAAAGATATAGCAAAAATTTAAAAAAAAAACTAGGATGGCAAATGATCAAAATGGAGAAAGTACAGATGGCGATATGGAGGACATACAGGTGAGCAAATTCTCTGAGCTGGCATAGGAGAGGATAATTTTATCTTCATATGAGATGCTGCTACTGTCTATATTTTTTAAGTTTAAAATTTTAAATGTTTTAATATTCTCCTTAGTATAAAAGTAAAATCTTCAAATGAATTTATATCTGTAATTATAAAACAAGAAAAGTAATGTCAATATTTTTATGGAAGGAAAATGGTAAAGCATTATCATATACCACAGTCCTGTCGATTTCTTTTCAACTTGAATAAAAGAATATATTTTAATACTCTTAGCAATCATTGAGTTTTTAAATATCTGGCTTTTATCTCTTTGTAAGTTTTTTAAAATTTTGAGACAAGATCCTCCTAGGTTTGCTAAGTTGACCACGTTGGGCTGGTGCTTGTAATCTTCTTGCTTCAGCCTCCCAGAATCCTTGGATTAAAGGCCTGGACCAGACTAGATATTTTTCTAAGCTAAGAATTCTAACTTCCTCTTTGAAAATATTCACTGTTTTGAATAATACTACAGTTCAAAATAATTGAAAACAGTAATATTAAATTCAATTTGGTCATGTACTTAAAATATTTTGGAAATTTAGGATATAATGGATTGATTAAACTCAGCAAGTATCTTCTACATGTTGCAATACAAATTAATATAAGAAAGTTTCTATCACAACAGAAATCTCTTATATTGATGTGTAGTCTACTGGAAAATCAGATATTATTACTTGTGATATCAGATAATATTAATATCAGATAATATTATTTGTGAAGTTCGACGGCTAAGAAAATTGAAACCTCAGATACAGTCTGAGGATAAGAGACTAACATTGTGAATGATCTTGTGTCCAACTAGCACAGAAAAGGGACAAATAAATAACCTAGTCCCGGAGAGATATGCCTTGTCTATTATTGTGCATTTTATTTAACATGCTGTATACATTATGTTGTTTATTTCATCATCTAATCATTTTCCAGTTTTTCTTATATTTTTATTCAGTATTGTTTCCTTGGATCGTAAGAACTAATTTATTTGTTTCATATACATAAGTGTAATGTAAAGCAAAGGGATAATTAATTAATTAATTAATTATTTTTAGGTTTTGTGAGACAGGGTCTCGCTTTGTAGTTCAGGCTGGCCCTGAGCTCAGCCTCAAACTCACATCACAGCAATCCTCCTGCCTCTGCCTCCCGAGTGCTGGTATTATGGGCGTGAGCCATCACACCTGGCACTGTGGTATGTGGTACTAGTTGCTGCTGGGCGTGAGTTTCCACATCCAGTATTGTATGTGGTTACCTGGGGGATTGAACCCGAGTCCTTGTGCTTGCAAGACAGGCGCTGGAACCACTGAACTAACTCCCTGGCCCTGGATCATTAATTTAAATACAAAGAGATTAAAGTACAGTTAGGATTATAGAGACAATGCCAGAAATAGGCAGAAAACATACATATATAGTCACTTTGGAGTTATCTTTTCTCTTTGAAGGTTTCTCTGAATCTTCTAAAGGCTGTCAAGATTTTGAGAATGAGTAGAATAGGAAAAACTGATGAGACTATGGGCATATTTGTAAACGAAATAAATAGGATACGTGTAAAAACTGAATAATTTCTCTGATGTGAGAGACTGAAGACGTGAATGAGGAGCAAAATATGTAATAGATATTGTGAAACAGGGAGCAATGTTCAAAGGGGAAGAAAAACCAGGATGTGAGAAGAAAAGAAAGAATGGAAAGAAAAAGTTGGAGGACAAGAAGGAAAAAATGGAAACAAAGCTTAAATATATGGAGGTGGGGCTGAAGGGAGAGCAGGATAAGGGGAAAAAGGAAAAGTCAAGATATACTGTGTAGGGCCAGGGAGTTAGCTCAGTGTTTCTGGCATCTGTTTGGCAAACATAGTGTGCTGAGTTTGATCCCTGGTATCACATAACACAATGGCAGATACAATGCCATACATCACAGTGCCAGGCATGGTGGCTCACTCCTGTAATCCTCACATTTTAAATTTTGTGTTTTAGTAATATGACCTCCTAAGCCTTTCCAGAATGAAAACCAAAAAAATATATTTCATATGGTTATTTATTTATTTATTTATTTATTTATTTATTAGTTTTTTTGAGATAAGGGCTTGCTTTGTAGTTCAGGCTGGTCCTGAGCTCACTATGTAGCCCAGATGAGCCTCAAACTCACAGCAATCCTCTTGCCTCTGCTTTCTGAGAGCTGGGATTACAGTTGTGAGTAACCAAGCACAGCACTGTGGGACGTGTTTACTTAGGATCGAAGTAAAGACCTTGTATGTTTCAGATAGATGGTGGAACCACTGAGCTAAATCCCTGGCTCCATACGGTTATACTCTAATGATAAACATTTTTTTCTTCAGAATTTCTTCAGTCCTACTGGAATTTATACTAATATTTTGTGTGAAGTGGGAGGAGCATTTACGTTTTTAAAAAATGTGAGCAAGAGATTGGATCACAGTGATTAAATGATCTAATAAATAGTCAAAACTCATTCAATAATTCATAATCATGCTTTAAAAATTAGACAAATTTCTATAATACATGTAAATCCACCTAGTATAATTAATTGTTCATAAAATGTGCACTTTTGTCATTATAATCAGTCTTATGACATATAGCAGTATTATTTACTGCCTAAAGTTTCACCACCTTTTTTCTTCTCCTTAAAGATATCTTGACTCTTATGCTCCATAATTATTGTATGTGATTTTGAAGATTCAGTGCCCTTGTAGTTTAAAATTACATTTAACAGTTAATTCAATCTTTAAAATACGAGGCATTCTACTGTGTAATAGTGCTAAGATTTTTTTCCATTCATTAAAAATATCTTTTGGTTGAGAACACACTGAGCTTGGAAGTAGGGTGAGGTAACAGTGCCTGAAAGGAAGGAGAAGGATCTCACATATCAGATCCCAGGGCCCGGACCCACTGAGAGCGCTCAGAAGTGTGTTCTATGGGTCTTCTGGGCAAATTCCCAAGCCACTCAGTGAAGTTCAGTTGTTACAGAAATCCATTGCTCTTCATAAACTCTTTGTGAAAAAGATTCAATTTGTTTATACGAATAGACTGAAAGATAATTAACAATGCTGATATAGTTTAGGCTTTTAGTGTCCCCTGAAGGCTTTGATCCCCTCATGCACTAACCTACTAAGAACTGGGGTCACTTTTCTCAGGGTTCATTTTAGGTCAGTGGAGGTCTGAGCTCCCAGGAAATTGTGTGACTCTTCTACTTCCACTTTGCACAATTTATACCTAAGGGCAGTATATTTGCTCAGCCTCATGCTTCTGGGATTATCTTTTGCCTTGTCTCAAGTCCAAAATAACAAAGTCACTAATTATAAAATAGAAACCTCAAAACTACGAGTTCAAATAAATCTTCTCTCTTTCAATGTTTGTTAGTATAGGGATTTTTCTATAATGGTAGGGGGCAGATACAACTACCAATATAAAAGGAAACCATTCTTGCACATTATACTGACACATTTTAAAAGTAACAACATCAACAATTATTAAAATTTTAAGAAAGGAGGCCCCTATTTATTATTTAGTGATATTAAGTGGTGAATCAAAGTCTTCAATATATACTATAAAGTACAGTAGTGCTTTGGGTCCCGAAGTTGCTTTTCACACACACACACACACACACACACACAATTGATTCATTAAGAAGCATTGGGCAAAATTTTGCTTCCCTTTGTGAACTCCATATCATGTGACAAAAATGATGCAGCCAACTCTCCCAAATTGTTCAACAATTAATTTTGTGGGCAAGATGATATTAAATGAAAACTGTCCATGGCAAGACTCTAGTTATAGACATTTAAATTCACGAATAATATAATCCAATAACAAAACATAAGTATATACATTTATGTACATGAAATTATGTCTTTAGTATGTTATGAATACTAACAAAACCTTTTTATTTTTGTGTCATGCATTTTAATTCATGCTACACACATTTTGCATTAAGAAAAAACTGATTCTAATTTAAATGAGCACAGAATCGGGAAATCAGTTATCATTTTCTGTGTGAGGTGTGAACATTAGCCATTTTATTTTCTCTATGGTTTCTCCTTTATAACATAGATAAAATCATAGGTATTGTGAGGCCTGAATGAAACTGTGTGTGCTATTCCTCCAAAAATTATTCAGATATAATTAAGTCGTCATTATTTTCAATTAGAATTTAGAAATTATTACGAACTCTACCCTTCTTATGTAAATAAATGTTGTATTTCACTGTAACTCAAATAAAGAAATAGCCATTCTGAAGGTGTATCTTCATTGCCTGCTTCGTTTTGTTTTTGTGGAGGAGGAGCCCAAAAACATCTTGTAACTGCTCACATGACTACAGCCTAGAGTCGTACAAGCATTTGAAATTCAGAAATTATTTAATTCATATTATAGATCATAGGTTCCAGATTATGGAGAAAGGATGTTTTAAAGATTGATTCTTGATTTTTAGTCTCTCTGTGAAGTTTTTCCTGGTATTTTTGGGGGGATTTAAAAATTTAATAAATGGAGCTTTAGTCTATGGGTCTCCAGTGGCTATTTTGAAGTCTTGTTTCATGTTTTGCTTCTCTCCGGGAGCCTTTAAACACCCTTTATCCCATCCGCCATGTTTCTTCTTGCAAATTTTTAATTAACGCACTGTGTGTCTTCTGTCACAGACCCACAGAGTCTGGATGATGAGTTTATATCTGGATAGCTTCATTTAAAACTTAATCTGATATTTTTTATTTGCTGAATATCAAACTTTGGTCTAGAGTTCTCCAGTTTAATGTTTTTGAAGTGACAACACATCATTATTTTAATGTAAGGTAGACTACTTATAATTAACAGTACTGAATAGTCGATAACACTAGCTATTTTAAGCATGCGATAGCCACGTGTCCTTAAAGGTTTCCTTAATAGGCCATGTGGATATGGAACACTTCCATCATCCCAGAGACTTTTAATTGGATTGGTTTAATCTAGACTCCTCGCATTGATTTTTCTTCATTTAGCAAAACTTCAACCTAAGCGATCTTGCATACTTGCATTGGGGCTGGTGGTATATCATGTTGGTGTCATTAGTTTTTGTGATTTATTAGACATTAATGATCTTGTCTTGTTTAAAATCAAAAATTGAAAAATGTAAACATATATATACATCATATTTTTCTATGGTTGTATAGAATAGTTGTAACAAAATCTATATATCAAAATATTACTGAGTTTGAGGACCCAATAATTAGTAAAGAAGTTACGAATGATTATTTATTTTAGTTTTCATTTTCTAAGCAGCTTTTTAGTTTCTAAGTTTTCTGAGACATAACTGAATGGGGTAATTTTTGGGTTATGAAAAAATTTAAATATATTTAATGTATTTGTATGAGATGCATTTGTTGTCTGTATTGGATGTTAAATCCCTGGATTCCTGGATCCTAACACCTTAGTTAGCTCTTTA
>PVIR01039778.1:0-13716 GCA_004026965.1 Petromus typicus
ATTTCACAATATATAACATACACTGCTAGGACTCATTTACATCTTCATTTTCTCATACCAGAGAAAAGATGTGATATGTATCTATCTGTGCCCTATTTATTTCACTTATGAGGATATCCTCAAGGTATGTCCATTTAAGTAGAAATGATTCAAACTTATCTTTTTTATGGCAGAGTAATGCTCCATGCTGTAGAAGAACCACAGCTTTTTTATCCAGTCTCCAGTTGATGGACATTGTTAAGAATGAACTCAGATTAAGTGTTCACTGTCACTGTTTTCAAATAACACTAACATAATGAATCTAGTAACAGAAAATATTGATTACCAGGAAATTTCAGTGTCGGATTAACTGTGTTCAGTGCTAGCTGCACACAGAGGAAGGGACTGGGAATGCACACCTCGATCCTAGCTCTAGCTTTATTTTGCTTTGCATTTTGGGTCTGTTTTTGCATTTGTAATGTAATATTTTGATAAAGATAAAATGAGGGAGATACGTAAAAAAGAAAAAATGAAACCTTGTCAGAGAAGAACAATTCGTGGCTATATATGCAAGTCATTTCAACATTCTTTAACTCAATTTCCTTATCTTTTATATGAAAAGCTGCAGCAGATGACATAGCTCCATGAACCCTTCCTTCCTAACATCTTATATTTTAGTGATCTTGTCCCATAAACAAAGACCAAATCCCAGCCATAGCTGCGGAGCACTACTTTATCACCAACATTATGAAAGTTACCACTAGAGTTCAGAAGAATTTTAAAAGAAGACTTGAAATACAAACTTTCAGCACGATCCTCATCGGTAAAGAGCTAAGCATTACAGGTCAGGCAAGATGGCATATTGCTCTGCACTTTAAAACCCGGTATATAAACCAGCCAGACGACGTCTCTGTGTTCCAGCCTCTGGGTTGTTTATTTTTTTCACAACAGTCACAGTGTCTTTAGTTCGAATGCCCTCTGGCAACAAACTCAAATTTTTATACATCCAATTTTTAAAAACATATCCCAAATAAGCAGATTTGTAGCCTGTTTGAAACTGCCTGCTTTGCATACCTTGTGTAACAGCACATCTGTTAGCCACAGATAAGATAAACCCTGTGGCTATAAAGCATCCAGGCCATTGTTGCCCTTCAGAATTCTCTGACCCAGAGATTTCCAGCAAGGTTACTGAATGACATCACCCACACTTAATTTCCCTCTCTCCTGGGAATCACATTGCCCTCTTCCTGTTCTGGGTGATAGTCGCACACCACAGTCTTGTGCTGCAAGGAATTTCCTTTGTGTGCAAATCTGTCCACCACTGTGTATCCAAAGAAAGCACATGTATGCAACAGTTACATTTAGAAATTTAAAAATTCCTAATAGTAAAATTACTAAATGGATAATGGCCTAGTTAATAAACTATAATGGAGCCTGTTTAAATACTTACACTTCAAAAACAGTGAAACAACTTAAATTAAAAAGTGCAGAATATTTGAAAAGGAAGAGTAGTACTATAAGAACCTTTAGTTGTAGAGAGGGCAGGAGAAGGGGAAAAAAATGAGAATCGAGATGTGTCAAGTACTGGTAAAAACTCTCAATGTTGAATATGATCATAAGGTATATATCAAATGTATCAATAAAATTAATTTAGAAAGAGTCTAATGTAAATATATTTAGAAAAGATTGAAAATTACTGAGACAAGTATTTATTTTTTAAGTATAGCCCCAAAAGAAAGATACTATAAATAGAGAGAAAGAAATGTTAATTCAAAGATGACAATAGAGAGGATTTTGGAAACTGGAAGTAACAGTGTTAAGATACAGGAGCATTTCACTGTATTGATTATCGAACAGAAGGCACAAATAGCACTAGGATGGAAAGGGAAGGTCATAGTATTGTTTGGGCATAAATTTTAATGTCAAAACAATGTATTATAAATAAGTCCATGCCTGTGAATGGGAAAACCAATTTCTAATGGAAATTATTTAAGTAACAATGTACAGTATTAATAAAAGTGGACTGGGGATTTTGCTCAGTCCAAATTGGTCTACATGAATTAATTATATTAAAATACAAATTGTTATGAATCTACTTTCTGAAAATGTTAAGCCCAAGAAGAATGCTCTGGAAACTACTAGAATCAATAATTCCTTTCTTCATTCAAAAGTTCCACACAACTGAAAAGAGAGTGCTTCTCTCACTTGTTTTATGAGAATTATATAATTCTGATACACAAAATTGGTAATGATGGTGTGAGAATGGACACTAATACCATTGCTATGGGAAGCTGAGCAAGAGGATCACAAGTCTCAGGAAACTTTTATTAGTTTCAAGTAATTTTAAAATTTCCTTCTTGATTTCTTCTTTGATTCATTGGCTGTTCAACAGGAAGTTAAGTTGTATATATTTATTACAATTTCCAAGGCTTTTCTTGTCATTCTTTGCCTATGTTGTATTGTGACAAGAAAAGATACTTCATGATTTTAGTCTTCTCTAAATTTGGTGAGACTTGTAACCTTTTGTATTATCTATATAAGACAATGACATTTTACTATCTCTTATTGCTGTTTTTGATTTAAAGCTTATTTTTATCTGATTTTCGCATGCTTTGATTTCATTTGTCTTCTCCTTGTATTTATTGAATGTGATATTCTGTCCTTCTGTTTTAAGTGTTTGGAAGTTAATGGTGATTGCCAACTTAATTGGATTGAGAACAGTCTCAGTAATTATAAAGGGTATTGTTACCTGTGTCTGTGAGGGCATTTCCAGAGACACCAGTCCAGTGACCTGAGGACATAGATGAAACACAGCCTCTCTGCTTCATTGTCTCTCTTGATTCCATATGAATTTAAGGGTTGTTTTCTCTAGTCTGTTAGGTATGCTGTTTTTATTTTGATTGGAACTGCACTGAATCTGTTAAAGTTTTGGGATCCAGGAACAGGAGACTTCTGATTTTCTGATATCACCTGAGTCCCCCTTTTGTGAATTCTGTAGTTTTCTTGTAAAGTTCTTTCATTTTCTTGGTTAGGTTTATTCCTAAACATTTAATTTTTTCTGAAGCTACTGGGAGTAATACTATTTGCATAAATTCATTCTCCCTGATTTCACTATTGATGTGCACAAATGTTAATGATTTTTGTGCATTGATCTTGTATTCTGCGACATGCTGAAATTAGTTATTACTTCTAAGAGTTTTTTGGGGGTGAGCTCTTTGGATCTTCTATGTAGAATATCATTTCATCTATAAATAATGGTAGTTTGAGTTCTTCTTTTCTTATATGTTGCCCTTTTATTTATTTCTACTTCCTCATTGCCCTGCCTCGTGTTTCAATTGTGATGTTAAATAGAAGGGGTAATAATGAGAATCCTTGTCTTGTTCCTAAATTTAGGGAGAATAATTTTAGATTTTCTCCATTTAGTACGATGCTAGCTATTGGCTTGTCGTAAATAGCTTTCATCAAATTCAGATATCATCCTCTCATAACCGTTTTATTTAGGATTTTATCATGAAGGGGAGTTGGATTTTGCTGAAAGACTTGCTAGATCTACTGATATGAACCTTTTTTTTAAACCTTGCTTCTGTTTATGTGATATGTCACATTTACAATGGCAATTTGATTCATGAAATTAATTTGTTCCACTATTCTGGGGAAGACTAATGTGATTATGTGCATGGGAAAGATGGTTGTGGTCATGTATGTCACCTGATTATGAGTTCAAGAACAAAAATAAATTTTATTGGTACATTTTATACATACAATATGATCACATTTAGCATTAAGAACTTGTACCTGTACATGACACATCTTGATTTTTAACTTTCCCCCTTCTCTTGCTTTCCCTATAACCCCCACCCCATATATACGTAAGCTTTGTTACCTTTGCTATTATCAAATTTTTTCTTTCCCCTACCCACCCTTTTCCTTTTGCATATTTTCTTTTTATTTCATATTACATAGCATACATTTTGCTTTTTAATTATTCCTTTGATTTCTCATACTAGAAAAAAGATAAAATTATTGCACACCTGTGTATTTATTTCACTTAGAGTATGTCCTTGAGGTATATCCACTTGAGTATAAATGACTCATATTTATCATTCTTTATGGCTGAATAATATTCCATTTTATAGAAAAACTATGTTTTATTAATCTCATCCCCATTGATGGGCATTTGGGATTTCCACCATTTAGCAGTCACAAACTGAGCTGCAATAAACATTAGTGAACACATATTGATGTGGTATGACTCTTTTATTCCTTTCATGTATATACCTAGCAAAGGAATACCCAGGTCAAAGGGGACCTTGAACCTAGATTTTTAAGGAATCTCCACACTGGTCCCTATAGCGGTTGTACCAGTCATTCACACTAACAGTGAAGAAAGGTTCCTTTCTCCCCACAGCCGTGCCCGCATTTATCATTGCTTGATTTGATGATACCAGCAATTCTTTTTGGAATGAGACAAAAATCTCAGTGTTGTCATCATCTGCATATTTCAAATGACCAGTGATGCTGAACATTTATTCATATGTTTCTCCCTTTAAAATAACATCCAAAAAACCACGAAATATATAGGAGTCAATCAAACAGAGGAGGTGGAAGACCTCTGTTCTGAAAAGTACAGCATTTTGAAAAGGGAGATATAATTTGGTATCAGAAAGTGGAAAAACAACCCTTGTTCCAGGGTAGGAAGAACCAGTAACATCAAAATGGCCATACTCCCATGACTGCTATACAGATTCAATGCTATCCCAATTGAAATACCAACAGTATACTTTGCAGTTAGAGAAAGTAATTCAAAAATTCATCTGGAACCACAAGAAACCTAGAATAGCAAAAGCAATCCTAGGCAACAAGGACGTGGTGGGCTCTCACATTCCCCTACTTGAAACTATGCTATAAAGCCACTGTGATAAAACAGCATGGTACTGGGAGAGAACAGAACTAAATTTTGATCAATGCTTCTGTTTGTGAATTGAATTGTTCACAAACAGAAACATTCATGAACTAAAGTATTATTGTGTTGATTTGGATAAAGTAAGACATTCTTGTATTTCTGGATGAAACCTACCATGTAACTATGTGTGATCTTTTGGACAAGTTGATGAAATGGCCTGTTCAACAAATAGTGTTGGCCAAACTGGATGAGTGTTTGCAGAAGATTGAAACTTGACCCATATCTCTCACTTTGTATTAAATAAAAATAAAAATAAATGAAAGACCTAGACATTAAAAGAGAAACATTAAACCTACTGGAAGATAAAATAGGTGAAACACTTGAAGGCATAGATATAGAAGAGAATTTTCTTAATAGAGCCATAGTTGCACAAGAAATAAAAGAAGGAATCAACAAATGTGATTATATCAGAATAAAAAGCTTCTGTACAGAGAAATAATCAACTAGTAGATTAAAAAGATAACCTGAAGAATAGAAAAAATTTGGCCAACTACTTCTCATGCAGAGGCCTGATTTTTAGAATAAAGAAGACAAAAAATTAGACCACCTAGTCAAGAAATGGGAAAATGAAGTTAACAGACATTACAGAGAGGAACAAGTGCAGATAATCAACTCATATTTTAAAAATGTTCAATATCTCCATGGATTACATAGATGCAGTTTTAAAAAACACTGAGATTCCATCTTTCTTCAGAAAAAAATGTCAATTATCAATAAATATTTAAAACCTCCACAAATACTGGATGGTTGTGGTATACTTTTGGTGTGAAGTTAAAGTAATATAACCATTATGGAAATCAGTATGGAAAGTTTTCAAAGAACTAAAATTAGAAGGTCTGGAATGTAGCTCTGTGGAACCCCACCTACCTGGCAAGCACGGAGTACTGAGGCTGGTCCCTGGTACCACACACACATACACACAAAGGACTAAAATTAGAAATTTCGTAAGACTTAGTCATTCCTCTGCTAGGTACCTCTTAAGTTTAAGACATCATAGTACAATGATACATGCATACCAAGTATAGCACAATTCATAACAGCTGAATTTTGGAAATGCCTGTATAGCCATAAACAGATGATTGGACAAAATTATGGTATCTACATATAATGGAATACTATTCAACTATAAAGAAGGAAATTTGAGACATTTCCAGGAAAATTGTGGAAAATACAATATGGAGTGAAATAGAGCGGCAGGAACTGAATCCTGTGGTATCTCTTACTTGAGAAATGCAAAGAACAAAGTAAGAAAAAATAAGGGGAGGATACAATGAAAAGACGATGGATCACTTGCAGAGAGAAAGGGTCCAGGGGACCAAAGGCGAAAGGTAAGGTGAAGAGGTGGGGAAATGAAGTGAAGATATGCCATGTAAAAGATTCTAATAATGTCAATGAATGTGCATCATATATACTACCAATGTGAATGAAAATTAACAACATCAGCAAAAATGACAACAAGGATAGAGAATTAGAAATGCATGGAGGGCAGAGGGAAGGGGAATTTTAAAAAAATAAGCTGCACTAGTTACCCGTATCAACTCCTCAAGATGACTGTAGAATTCAGGTACTTCAAACACGCATGCCTACATATATAAATAAATACAAAGTTAAATATTTAAAAAATTGTAAGCCAGGTGGTAATATAGAAACAGTAAATCTTGGCCCCAAACCTTTTTCTGGGACTAGGCTGGACTCAGATATCTCATCTACAGTCGTAAACTTATGGTCAAGCACTGTAAAATTTGCTTGGTTCTGAGAATAATCATTGTGGATGGACTAGCCCTAGATTTCTTTGCCATTCTTGTCATAACCAATAGTACCCACCTGTGTCATATCCCAAGCTCATAGCCCGCCATGACCAACAAAACACTGAGGAGGGACCAAGGTTCACAAATCTGTGTGATGCCTATTCTGATGGGGAATCACGATACAAGACTTCGGCAGCAAGTAAAAAAAAAATGCTGGCTAGAATAAATGCCTTCTAGATTGAAGTTGTGTGTCTTCCCCATACCAGGGATATTCGAGAGGGTCTTTCCACAAGTAGATCTGTAGATTGGAGCCTTTAGTGTCTTCCTAGTACTAGATTTCACTAGTCTTACCCTAAGCTCTAAGGAAAAGTCGTGCACTTTCTATCCTGTCCTAATCTCAAAGTTCCATACTTTGCTGCCTGAGTTTGGAGTAGTGTTGCTGAAGGCAGATCACTGGCAATCTAGGCAGATGCTATTTGGGCTCATGCCTGAGTCTCACAGCTGCTATAACATATGTATTCTCAAGGGGGGCAGTGAGACCCTAATCGCAGTTGGTAACACTATAGGATGAAACACGAGCCCCTCCGCTGGGGTACTTGTCTCTTCCTGGTAGCAGAGAAATTCTAAAGCATTCTGTGTGAGCACTGACTTGGAAATTGATGTCCTCAGATAAGTGAATGGGTGGTGTAGATAGTCCCTTGGGCCCCAAGGCGTGACTTTAGAGAGAAGATGGTTGGGAAATCTGACCCAGATTCCATCTTGGTCTGTTCTTTTCAACACAAGTAACATTTAATTTGGTAAACTTGAATAAATCACCATTCATAATGTGGTAAGAGTCAGTCAATCTGTGGAGTATCCTAAGAGCAAAGAATAAGATTCCCAAAGAGGAAGAAATTTTGTCTCAGGTGTCAACATAGAAATTTTAGTTGAGTTCCCATACTTTACAATTAAGACTGCAACATCAAAACTTCTTAGAATTTCTAGTCTTGCAAACTACCTTGAAGATTTCAGACTTGCTGATATTCAGTCACATGCACCCCCTTCCTTAAATTTTTACTTTTTCTTTCTCTGTCTCTATATGTATCTCCGTATTTATTTCCCTTTCCCTCTCCCCGTACCTCTCCTCCTTCTTTGCTCCCTCCCTCCCTCTCTCTCTCTCTTCTGTCTCTCTCTGTCTCTCATCTCTGTCTCTCTGTGTCTTTGTCTCTCTCTCTCCTCCTCCTCTCTCTTCCTCTCCCTCTCTGTCTCTCTGTCTCTCTCCTCGCTGCTCTTTATTATTTTCTAAAGATCAAGTTCACTGGCAACAGGATTGCTTTCCATTTATCTATTCCAAATATCTTATTTTGTATTTTGGTTGACACAGTAGGCCTATCAATTGTGTAAATTAAATGAATGCAAATTAAGTATGATTGGCTTATTTAAAAAGGAATATGATAAGTAAACTACATTTAGGAACAGAACCTTCAAGACAGAAATATTTTCTGGAAAGTTTTCCATGGTTGCTTATAAATGCTTTGTTAGTTTGGTTGATAAACTAAAGAAATGATTCTGGAAGACTGGAGGCATCTAGTTTTCTTTATGTAGAAGTGCACGGGATATATGTGATACTGGGACAGCATACACCCTCAAACTCTAAATGTTACAAAGAGCACTATGTTAATGTAGTAAAACTCATGCAGAGGTGCCTTGGTATACAAGTAAAATTATATCACAGAAAATATTCTGGTTAAAATATATGGTATTAAAACTACACATTCTGTGTTTGCAAAAGGGACAGAGAGATAAGCATTGTCCATTGGAAGCTACAATTGTGATCACTTTCAAATGGTAGGATACTTAGCTTTCATTTGTAACACTAATTATGTTTTTTCAATGATCGAGACAAAGTCATTCTATGAGCTAATTTCTTACAACAAAAACCAAAATGAGAAGCTGATTAGCTTTATTACTCAAAAGTTGGGTATTTATTTTTAAATTTAATCATATATAATTTCTGAGAAGTACTGAATTCACTCCCTCCACTAATTTCTAACTAGAGAACCAGAAAATGGAAAAGGAAATGTGTCAGATGATTTCCAGGACAGTAGCTGCTGCACAGCAACTTGTTTGGTTACTGAAATGATCTCTTCTATTTAAAGTGTACACATGACTGAATAAAATGTGCTTCATTTCTTATAAGGATTTCTTTGCTAACAATGATCACATTTTGGAAAATGAAGAAAAGAAACATTATAAAGCTATGGGAATCTTTTTCATGGCTCATACATAAATAATAAAATAATATACACATTAGGAAAGGGTTCTGGATTGAAGTTACTCAAGAAAAAATATTTATATGCATAAAATATAATGTAGGTGTGCACAAACTTACCTAAAGTAGAGCAAAAACTGTTACCTAATTTAAAACATTTGAATTTAAATGAAATACGGCAAGAAATAAGAGATAATTTAAATTAAGATTTAAATGGATATTAAATATTCCATCACATAAAAGTAAGTAGTGATAATTAATCTCTGCTTCTAATATGTAGTGTTTCAGTATCTGTACTACTTCCAGAGGATAGAAATTTTGAACAGTGGATCATCAATGACATTCCATTTTGCAAGACCAGCACTTTCTTTGAAGACTTTCCCGATGCCACAGTAAGGTACTTTAAGCCATGGTCCATTTGTATTACAAAACGATGACTTAGTTCAAGGCAGAACTCAGAAATGGGGTTCTGAAGATATAATTCAATAAGTAAAACATAATTTGAACTTGATTTTTAAGAAATGTCACAATTTAGCATAATGAAAGACATATATACAAACTGATAATAAATCTACAGGATAGGGAAGGGACTGGCAATATTTTTGTGTAAAGAAGGAGAAAGTAAATATTTTGGACTGTTCAAGTCTAGCATTGGACCATGAAAGTTGATCCAGATGATACATCAATTAATTAATCTGACCATCTTCCAATTCCATGTAATAAAAACAGGCAGCGAGCCTGTCTGATCTCAAGCTGCAGTTTGTTAACTTCTGTGGACTTTATTTCTCCTGACCCCCCTAGCCAACATAAACATCATTAATAAATAAATTGATGCAATGAGTAATGGATAAGAAAATCAATAAACTAGTTTAAAATCAAAAGACATTTAGCTAAGATATTCCCTAATGAGGTATTTTCTTCTAAATTAGACAAAAAATTTAAGTATTTTCTCATTATCAAAAAGCCCTCAATGTCTTCACATAAAATACCATTAATTCAAAAGTATGAAGTCTCATCTAAATATCATCTAAATCAAGTAAGAGAATTGCCTGGTTTTGGATCCCACAAAAATCATATTTAACCTTGCCTTTACTGCAGTTATGATTTTTCCACAAGAATGAAAATAATATTCCCAAACAGTTCTATCCTTATCCTACCAGTGAAATATAGCTTGCATAAGAAATACCAGCAAATGGAAAAATAAGAAGCTCCATCTTCTTATTCCTTCCATGAAGAGCTTGATTTAATAGTACATTGACCTTTGTAAGAAATGCAGACACAAGTTAAGAGATTTCTCTTAGTCCATTGAGACTACCATAAAAAAAAACACATACCAAGAGGCTTATGAACAACTGAAATTATTTCTTGCAAGTCTGGATGCTAGAAAATTTAAGATGATGATGTTAGAAGATTTGGTGACTTTTTTGGGCTGACTTCATTGTGTTTCTTTCTGTGCCATTTCACAAGAGGCGTGGGACCTTTCTTTACCCTCTTTTCTCGAGCAATAATCTCATTCCTTGTCATCTTCCAAAGACGTCACCTTTAGATAGGCTCACCCTGATGAATATGTTTCAGCTGTGCATTCTGCAAAAACATGGATATTCAGGCTACATATAGCTCTTGACGCAGCCCTTTCCAATTCATGTCATATTTACATGCAAGTAGATTAACTTCATTGAAAAAGCCCTCAATGTCTTCATATAAAATACCATTAATTCAGAAGTATGAAGTCTCATCTAAACACCGTCTAAATCAAGTAAGAGATTAAGGTGTGATTTAAGTTAGGCAAATCACTGTCCAGCTAAGAGTGAGCATAGTTATACATTTTAGGCATGTTCAAAGTGTAATGGTGGTCTAGGCATGAGACAGACATTCCCATCTGAAAAGACAGAAGAAGAAAGGTGTGACACATCCAAAGTAAGATCAAAATTTAAGCATCAAGAAAAATCTTTGAGTAGGTTCTCTGCTCTCTGGTCACTTGCGGGGCACAATGAGCCAGTGGCCTCACTTTTTGGACACATTTTGGGGAGCACCGTGAAGCTTCACTATGAAAGACTTGAACGCCAAAGGCCCTGTGTGTTGTGTTGCTTACACTGTTTCCACTGGACAAAGTCCAGGTGTTTGATGTCAGTCTGGAGTCATTTACAGCAGTCTTGGAATTGCTGCAGGCTCTCTCCGGGCACTTTCAGTGACTGTCACGTCCGTAGAGATCTGCCGAGGACCGCCCTGCTCTGGGCTTTCTGAGTGCCTCAGCCCAGAGCTGTTCTCTGACTGGGCTCCAAAGTTCTCTGGAGTAACTGAAAAATAGATCAAACTAGTCATATTTCCTAACTTTGCAGGGCATGATACCCTGGATGCCACGCTGAGAAGGCAGAGCGGATGGAGGCAGCGTGTGGGAAGCATTTCTGTGTGGGAACCGGAACGGCTCAATACTGACTCCTTCATTGCAGCTGGCTGTCTCCTAAGCCCTGGTGTTCTTGGCCTGTAATGGGGGCTTAGCCAGGATTGTTGCTAAAATGATTTTCAGGTGTTATTCCATGGCCTTGGATAGTTTATTCCAGCTTCTGTTTACTACTTTCTTTGATTATATTTGGAAATCTGTGCAGAGATTCCTTAAAAAACTAGGATTAGTGATCTCATCTGACCCAGAATTTCTCTGCTGAGTGTATTCATACATAGTGACACATGCACACCCATGTTTACAGAAGCAGTTTGTAGTAGCTAAATCTTGGAAACATCCTCAAAGCCGATCAATTGGTGAATGGATAAATAATATGAGCTTTTTCTATAAAATGGAGAGCTACACGGTCATAGAGATAAATGAGACATTTATAGCTAAGTGGGTGCACCTTGAGGCCATCGTCATAAATGAAATAAGTAGAATACGCATGTGTAAATCTCATATTATTTCTCTACTTTGCACTTTCTTTTGTACACTTCCTCTCCCGAGTTTCCTAGGGCATGATGCAGTGAAAATGCCTTTAACAGATGTTGAGGCATTGACATTGGATTTCCCAAAGTCCAGTACCATAAACTGTAGGAATCTAGTGAAGAGGACGCAGCCAGAATCCTTTTGGCAAACTCCAGTTCCCTGTGAATCCCCCAGCAGAAGGATTAGCAATCAATAAACAACAAAGTGAGAACCTTGAGGAAGAGGCTGAGGCTGTGCTCTCTTTATGCTTGCTACTCTGAGCAGCGGCAGCCTAAGGTCAGATACTGTAACAGCAGAAGCAGGAGCAGAAGAACCCGTAACCTGAACTCACCTGCACCTTTATTTGGTACCAAGCCTTCAACTCATAATCCTAGCATGCATAAAACAGGGCAATCTCACAATAATCTCTGAAGTTGAAGGTTACATAGGGCAGGGCAGACATACTTAATCCCAGTAAGTAGTTTGAGATCTCACAGGGTGAGGCAGATGTCCACAATAATCTCAGTAGTTGATGCACAGGGCAGGACAGACATCTTCAAGTCCCAGTAGGTAAATCCCAGTAAGTAAGTCTTAAACTCAAGTAAGTTGTCCAAAGTTCCCAACAATAAGCCAATAATTTTTTAGTCATTATAAATTACGTAAAATGTGGTATTCTACAACAATAGCACAAAACAGATGACGACAAGACAATCCATTAGGAAGATATAGCAATTATAGTTATGTGTATACTCTAAGAAAACAGTTAGTGTTGGGAAAATTTCATACTCATACAAAAGAAGAAAATACGATTCTGATACCATGTGAAAAGTAACTCAACATATACTAAAGATTTAGTTAGAAATCTGAAGATATTAAGCTCCTACAAGAAAACATAGGAGAAAATCTTCATGATGTTGACTTTGACAATGATTTTTGAATATGACACAAAATACTTCTGGAATTTATGGAAAATAGTTGAAATCAGACTTTAAATACATATGCACTCTCATGTTCACTTCAGCATTATGTACTGTCATCAAGAAATATAAATTAAATATTCATCAACAGATTAATAGACAACATATTGTGCACATGTACAATGAAATATGACTCAACTTTAAAAAGATAAATCCTGTCATATGCTACAACAAGGATGAATTTTAGGATATTTTTCCTACATGAAATAAGGTACATATCATATCGAAGAACAAATAGTACATGACTTCGCCAATATGAGGTATCTAAACTAGTAGCCCTCATAAGGGGAGAAAGTAGAATGGCTGTTGCCAAGGTCAAGGGTAAAGGTGACAAGGAAAATTGTTCAATGAGTACAAAGTCTTAGTTATGTAAAATGAAAATTTTCTAGAGGTTTTTCTCTAAGTCAGTGTAGTTAGCAATACAGCACTATGTGTTGAACATTTATTAAGAGTGCAGTCTTGTAGCTCTTGTGTCCCAATAATGAACCACATTGAAAGGGCTACTGGATGGATTAGTTACTGAGATACAGACAACTACAAGCAAAGATGAAGAAGGAGCATGTTGTCTTAACACAAAGAATCTCAACAGAGCATGGTGGTGGGAACCCATCGCCCTTACATTCGAAAGAAGGAAGCAAAAATATGACAAATTCAAGTACAGCTGGGTAATTTAGTAAATCAGCAAAACCTTTTCAAGAAAAAGAGGAAGAAGAAACAAAAAACCCAAAAACTAAAATTAAAAAACTACAACTAGATAAAAAGTAAGAGCAGAGCTTACTTGTCTCCAGGCCCACGCCGGAAGAGCGCCCAGGGACTGAGGTTAGCAGCGGGCGGCTCGGGAAACGGCGACTGCGGCACCGAGTCTGCGTCACTGAATCTGCGCCGGG
>PVIR01039779.1:0-13388 GCA_004026965.1 Petromus typicus
AAGAAGATGGAATTAAAGGAGCCTACAGTGTACTTGTTTTGGGGCCTGGGGAGAAGGTCTGCTCAGGCTGATGAACCTTCCGGGTCTCATGAAGGTGCAGTCCCACCAGGAGAGGGAAAAGCAGCCTCTCCTGAAGGGAGGATGAACTGTTGGGGTTTTCCACATATACCACAAATGCCTTTTAAGAAAAACATATTTAAGAAAGCGGTATGTTGTAATCAATCTTTCTTTGGACCTAAAACTGCAATAAAAAATAAACTTAGAGACTAGGGATGTAGCTTACTGGCACCTCGCCGGCCTAGCAAAACCAAGAATCTGAGTTTGATCCCCAGTATCACAAAAATAAATAATTAAATAGAATAAATTTAGACTTTTCATGTGGTTTGTCTATAAGCTAATTGTGGGAATCTGAAGTTTCATGACCTCATCATTTGTTCCTTGGCTTCACACTGACTCAGTGCGAGCCAGACGCCAAGATGTGGAATCAATGGCCTAGTTTTGATGAGCAGTCAGATTCTTCATTGCAGGCAGGTTCATTGGAAGCAGATATGCTGACTTACTGATTCCCATCCAAAGCAATCACAAACACTTCATGTCACTCAGCACGACTGACAGGCTGGATGCATATTGTGAGCCCAGGTGGGAGACTCAGACAGATGTATGCACTGAGCTTAACAGCCTCATCTCCTTTTTCCTTTCCTCACTGCTCTTTTAATTTCCCAGAAAGATTTAAAAGTTATGTCTGCCTCCAAATTGAAAGGGTGCCAACAGTCCAAAGAGTGACTCAGCCAAGTCCAGCTCTGTGAGTAGATGAGTTCATTAGGAGTTACAGCACAGTGGGCAACTTATGGGCTACAGCACTACAGAAGTCAACAGCCCACCTTTGCTTAGCTACAGATTTTATAGGATTCTAGTTAAAACAGCAAAGCAGACAAAAGCCTAGAAAAGTCCTTGAGAAGTCATGTGTACTCCATCACATCCTACCTTTACTAAGAAACTGTCAGTCACAGCAAGCACTATCCAGCCACACCAGTAGGTGACCTAGTTACACTACAAAGTGGCATATAGCCTCAGCACCTGGTAGGGATTGCTACAAGATGGAATTGCTTTGGGGCCGGGGAGTTAGCTCAGTGGTTCCAGCGCCTGTCTTGCAAGCACAAGGACCCGGGTTCATCCCCAGTAACCACATACCTATACTAAGTGTGGAGACACACACCCAGCAGCAACCAGTACCACATACAACAGTGCCGGGGGTGGTGGCTCATACCTGTAATCCTAGCACTCGGGAGGCAGAGGCAGGAGGATTGCTGTGAGATGAGTTGGAGGCTGAGCTCAGGGCCAGCCTGAACCACAAAGCGAGACTCTGTCTCAAAAAACCTAAAAAAAAAAAAGATGGAATTGCTTTGGCTAGGGTATGGAGGACAATTCTCTATACTAACCACCATCAGTGGCATCGCATTTGGTATTAATGTAAAAGGGATTCTAACTTCTCAACTGGAATCTGACTAGAAAAGCAGTTTCTTTCAAAACACGAAGTGGGAGTCACAAAACAGGGGAGACAGTAATTTCCTGAACAACTGTGCCTGTGTTGATTACCCTAGATGAAAGTTGGACATTGTGGTGCGCACCTGTAATCCCAGCTCTTGGGAAGCCGAAGCATGAGGATGGTAGTGAGTTCGAGGCCAGTCTGGGCTACGTAGTGAGTTCAACGTCAGATTGAATCTCATAGTGAAACCCTATTTCAAAACACACACACACACACACACACACACACACACACACACACACACAAAGATAAACTATGTAGATTCTTTCACAGACACATGTGAGCATTGTACACCGACATCCCCTAAAGAAGATGGAAGAAGAAGGAAAAGAGTTGCTTCACATCAGGGAAACTTGTCAAACACACCTTAACAGATAACAGCCCAGAATAGGGTATGGCTCCTCATGCCGACAAACCTGGTCTAAAGTGAGAAAGTATCACGGAAGTGCCAATTGGGAACTCTGCAAAGTCCTTTCCCAGGATACTTGTGAGCTAAGAAAAGTCTGAGACACAGTCAATCCAACAGGAGCCTGAGGGGCTGATAGGTCACATGAAATCCTGCACATGCCCACACACTTCAGACAGAAAACTAAGAAGTTAGTTAACTTTCTCCACATGATCATGACCTGCAACACTGAGCTGCAGTGACTGAAGCTGTTAGGAATAGGGGAAGGTGTGTGTGGGACATGTGGAAACTTGTAATCTCAGTACTCAGGAGACTGAGGTAAGTGAGTCATCATGAGTTCAAGGCCACACAGGGATCCACAGTGAGTTCAAGGCTAGCCTGAACTACATACAAAACCTTTTCTCAAAACAGTAACAACAACAACAAAATTTTAAAAACCTATTCTCAAGTCAAAGGTAGTACTCTGTCATTACTAAAGCAAAATATCTATACTCCAAGATAAAGAGGAAAAGGTTTATTTGGCTTACATTTTACAGAAGCTTCATTCCATGATCAGCTAGCTCCAAGGAAAGGTGACATAGGGGCAACAGCTTATGGTGGCAGAAGATAGCAAAAGCAACAAGGGACATTAATCACATCTTTGTACTGTTTTATTCCATCCAGACTTCTAGGATTAGGGCGGTGCCAAACCAGTTACTCTCATGTAGTAGTTTAGTAATCACAGGGCCTTAATCACAACATCACACGTTCTAGATTCAGCCACCTCTAAAAATGTCCAACACCTATGTTTATCCACATAAGGCTTTGGGGAGGTATCTAGACTCAAACCATAACAGTAGCACTCTGGAAGGCCAAGGCAGGTGAATCTCAAATTTGAGCCCAACTTGGGCAGTCTAGCAACTTAGTGAGACCCTCTGTCTCAAAATAAATAAAAAAGGTCTGGGGATATAGCACAGTATAAAGGCACTAGGACTACAAAAATAAAACAAAATGAAAAACTGTTCTTTTTTTTTTTTTGAAACAGTCTCACTTTGTAGTTCAGGCTGGCCCTGAGCTCAGCCTCCAACTCACATCACAGCAATCCTCCTGCCTCTGCCTCCAAGTGCTGGAATTACAGGTGTGAGCCACCACGCCCGGCACTGTGGTATGTGGTACTGGTTGCTGCTGAGCGTGAGTCTCCACGCCCAGTATGGTATGTGGTTCCTGGGGATCAAACCCGGGTCTTTGTGCTTGCAAGACAGGCGCCGGAACCACTGAGCCAAATCCCCAGCCCATGAAAAACTGTTCTTGATGTGGTAGTGTTGGGCCTCAGGGGAGGCAAAGGCCTGTAAATCACTCTTGAGTCTGAGCTCACTAGCGGCAGCATAAATAAAGCCCTGTCTGAGAAATCTATGCCACACTCCCACCTTCAGCGGTGGCTGGTTTCCTGTGAGGTTCTGGTCCCGCCATGTGCCTCTAGTCCCAGCTCCTCCTCTCTTCTGTCCCTGATGGGTGCCTTTCCCTCGGTTCTCCCAGTGTCCGTCTACACTCCTTCATTTCTGGCTCCGAGGTCCCAGTGAACAGAAGAGGCCATCGGCGGGGCCCCTCCCCACCTCCCTCCACACTTGGTCTTGAGGCGAGTTGTGCCGGGCGTCTAGTGTTTGCCCCTTTGCCTCCAGTTTACCCTGCCTGTCCACACCTGCCTATCAGTGTTTATAGAGAGCCCAAAACACCAGGAAGGACTCAGTGGAAACCTGGCAACTAGGCCTGTGTGTGCCAGGCGCTGCTGTGCAGGGAGGGACACACCTCCTCCTGGGTGCGCTCCTTGCTCGCTGTCTCCAAGGCTGGTCACCAAGAGGCGAGCCAAACCCTGTGCAGAAGAACATGCCGGGACAGTGAAAGGCTTCCTACTGCGGACTGCGGAGCACTAGTGAGTGTCTGCAGCCACCTCACCAGCCCCCACGATGCTGGACTCATCGGTGGCAGACCAAATGACCCGGCTGACACTGAGGCTCTTGGAACAGGTACAAGTCCAAGACCCTGTTTAGCTTTGAGTTTAAGAGACAAAGGTACCAGGAAAATAGTTCTATCTACAAACTACCTGTGAGCATGTTTTGCTTCCAAAGCAAATCCTTTCCAGGGGTTTATAACTTCATAACAAAGTGTGGTTTTTCTGTTTGTTTGCACATATGTAGTATGATTTAGGTTCTTCTAATGGTTTCCAAACTTGGGCTTGGACAAAGGGCTCCAGGGCTGAGCCTGGTCCCTCCCATAATCCCCTTCATCTTCTGTGGGTAGTCTGGGACATTCAGACCTCCTCTGTGTCGCCCACCTGCATTCCTTCTCTCCACCAACTGGGGCCCCAAGTATGTTGATCACACAACCAGCACGGCCACTGCCTCCCACTTCGTCTGCACTTCCTGTTTCCGGCGTGGTAGTCTGGGCAACAGCCATATAGCCAACATCACTCATATAGCCAATACTCATATAGCCAATATCAACATAGCCTCTGTTCCTCACAGAAGCTGGAGCAAGAACGAGAGAACGTGGAAGGGGGCTCTGAAGGTGTCCAACTTGTGCCAGGTAGGAGCCCAGGCCACCTGGAGCCTTCATATGTGGGAGTGGGGCAGCCAGCAGGGACAGCGAGGTTTCGGCCCCTGGGAGCTACCACCACCCTAAAACATTTCCTCCTCACTGAGTGCAGGAAGGCTTTTCTCACAAATACCCTCCACCATACACTCAAGAGCAGGAGACGAGTATTCCCATCCCCACCTGTAAGTGTGGAGGGAAATGGTCCCATCAGGTCAGATCACACCACTCTAGAGCCCTGACCTCCCAGGGTCAGGAGGGGTCTGGCCTGGTTCTCACTGTTACCTGGTAACTGAGTCTTGGCGGAGGGAGGTGAGGGGAGGGGCAGGGAGGAGGTGTCTTGTTCTTCAGGACTTGGGGATCTATGTGCCCAGAATACAACCTGGCACCCTAAATTCCAGAAAACAACACACACCAGGTCATGTGACCCAGGGTCAGTGAGGAACAACTGGGGCTACATTTGTGTCATGAGTGGGATCTCTAGGGAGCCCACAGCCCAGTTCCAGCAGATGCTTGGGAGCCACCAGACCTTTCCAAGGCTTTCTTTCTATCAGGGAGAATTGGTTTTTCAGGTGTGTTGCATGGGGGCATCACTGCTGCCCTGAGTGCAGGGGGCAGAAGCCCCAAAGGGCAGCTCCACTGCTCAGACAGACCCCCAAGGTGCCATCCCCCACCAAGGCCTTCTCAGCCCTCAGCCTCCTTGGGATGAGCATTTGCAGGAGGCTTGATCAAGAAGCTCCGAGTCATCCTGGGACTTAGGGTGTGGAGAGGTGGGGTACACTGACAGATCTGCCTTGACATTTCCTGATCGCCTGGCCACCCAACCTGGAGCCTTTCTCGGTGGGCAAGGAACATACTTCCCTCAGGACACGAGGACAGACCAGAAGAGGCCCTGCAGAGCGCTCAGAGGAGGAGGAGAGAGCTTCTTCTGAGACTCCGGGTAGGCATGGCATCAGGCCCTTTGCACCCAACAGGCCCACCTCACCATACTCGTACCCCTCCAGGCCCTGTCACCCCATGGCAGGTCTAATGCCCCTGGGGAAGGCCCTTGTACCCTGAGGGTAGACCTGGAACTCTAGGGGGTATCTTCACCCTGGGCAGAACCTATACCTCCCTAGAACCCCAATGTCCCCTGCAACCCCTCTCCACGTCCTTGCTGCCCCCAAGTCCCCCTGTCTTCCAGGTCATATCACACTGTGGAGGAGGGTCAGGTTGAAAACTAGGCCAAGAAATATGAAGACACAGACAAAGTTTTTAACTGAACAAATAAAATGTGACAGGACTCCAGATTGAGGAAAAGAGCTGGAAGGGCCTGGCTCAGACAGAGATTGAACTGATACAAAGGAAGTTGAGGACCTAGCACTCCTGGGGTGTGTGGGTGGGCAAAGATCAGGTTACCATCACTTAGGCTCTGGATCTGTGAGCTGGCTCTGGAGAGATCCTGTTGCTGCAGAGAGTGGTCCAGTTCCCACCAAAAGTTGGCTTTGTTTTAGAGATTCTCCTGCCACAGGGGTCTGTCTACAAGGCTCTCCTGGAATTCAAAGAGCTTTGGGTTTTTGACAAGAAGCAGAGACAAGAGGCTTCTAAGTGTTGCTTCAGGGGGCAACTCCTTCAGAGGCCTGAGACAGGATACTGTAAAAGCAGGCATTTGAATGTCCCCGCGAGTCTGGAAAATGTATCTCAATGTCCTCAGTCTCAAAAAAAAGGTGAATTAGGTCAGGTGAATTAGGCAAATAAACCTTGAATCACTAGTTTTTAGACAGACACTCTTTACATGTCTAAGAGGCCTACAGGCAGAGCCGGGTAGGGACTGACTGACAGCTGAAGGTATTAAAAGACAAAGACACAAAATGAAGGCAGAAACGCCAAGTATAGTCCAGCTTTTAGTTGCCCACTGGGCATCTGCAAGACCAAGTAAAGAGCCAATGGCTTTCAACAAAAGCAGGATTTAAATCTCTGGCTATCCCCAGGTGGGTCCCTCACCCCCTCAGGTGGGCCTGTGTCCAGGCAGGCCTGAGTAGAGCTCACTACAGCTGAGACCCACTGCACTGAGGCTGTAGCCCTGGGAGGCCTACGCAGGGGACACTTCAATTGCTTTCCAGAAGGAGTCTGCAGGGGACACACTGGGCATGCACACTGGAGATGGCAGTGTCGAGGAAGGGATAACTTCCACAGGAAATCCGATTTTAGGGTGTCAGGGATTCATCCAAACAAAACTGACATGCAGCAAGCAACGGTCTTCATCTGTTACCCAACACCGTGGTGCAGGAGGTTGGCTCCTCATCGGGCCAGGCCATCTCATGACTGAAAGAGTGATTAGACTCTGTTGGCTGAAGAAATGCAATAACCAGGAACTTATTTGAATTACTTAATGAATTTTAAAAGCAGTGGTATCCCTACAAGAAGCAGATAAGGTCTTTGGCCTTGCTTTTTGGGTCTGAGTTCAGTTTGGGTGGCTCTGAGCTGAACCAACGGTCTGAGCACCAAGGGCCTTTGTGCCCTGGGTAGAGTGACAGCTCAGTGCACCCTCCACAGCTTGCTGGGTGCACAGGATATGTTGGCCTTACAGGAACAGCAACTGCTGGATGAGCACCCCTGGGCCCACACCTGGAAGGGGGCACATGGAGGAGCCCTGGGGCCAGCCCCACTTCCAGAAGCACCTGCCATGGGCATTTATCCAAATGTCTCCCCAGCCCCACTGGCCACAGAGCCACCAAGAATCTTTCAGCACCAGGTAAGAGCTGGCAGGTGAAAACATAAGTTCCTGTGGGGAATGTGATGGGACAGACAGACTCCTTAGCAATGAGGGCAGTGCTGCCAGGATCTCCCACCACCTCCCACTGAGGCCCCACTACATAAGAGCCCACTCAGAGGAAAAGCTAGCTCAGAGGTCCAATGGCTGCAATGCAACCTGGTTACTCTGGAGCCTCTAGCAAGTTCTCAAGGTCATCCTAAGACAAACAGATCTCTGGCCTCTTGAAAGGTAGAAATAGGGCCCTGCACTCAGGGATCCATAAGTTCTCACTGCATAACTTCATAATGACCAGGGGTGCTGAGACCTTAATATCAAGGGCAGAGTGGGAGTGTTACCATGTCAAGAGCTTCCCATAGTTTCGAGCATTCTAGGTTGTGAGCAAAAGAAAGCAGTGATGTCTTAAGCATAAAGGAATGGTAAGAGGCAGGACGCCAACCTGGCACAGTGAGGATGGGAGTCTGTGTGACGGGCTGAAAACTGTGTGGGAAGATGCTCTGGCTAGGTTGGTGACATTGAAGACACTTGTCGTTCATCGAGGGATACTGGCAGTAGCAGCACATGGCCAAAGAACAGACTGGGAAGGGGCAGCCTTGGGAATTTGTGCTAGTGGGACCCTTTCTGTGGATGCGCTGTGTCCCTGCAGGTTTATCAGATCCATTATGCTTCCGGTGGAGGGATAGATGGATAGGAAGGTAAATGCATGGGTGAGTGGGAGGAAGAAGAGCAGGATAAAAAGCAGGTAGAGGAATGAATAGGAATGTAGGTGGGTAGATAAAAAGGTAGAAGGGCATGAGTGTGGAGTACCAACCAGCAGGATGAATGGGAGGGTAGGTGTGGTGGATGATGGATGAGTGGATGGGGCAGTGGAGACATCCAGGGTGCATTCAGTAGCTAATCACCTGGCTCTTCTTAGATCCCCCAGCCTCCTGCCACCATCATTCAGCAGCTGCCTCAGCAGCCACTCATTACACAGATCCCACCTCCTCAGGCCTGTTCCACTCACAGGTCAGGAAACATTAAAGAAGGTAAATGTGCCATATTATTGTGGGTGTAGGAGACTATCTACTGAAAGAGCAAATATCTTGTTATAAGGATAGGTATTTGGGAGTCAGCTTTTGGTTGCTGAGCATGAAAATAATTTTAACTTTAAGAAATCGATGGAAGAGGGAAGTGACCGGTTGGCTGAGCAGCCGCTCTCTCCCCGCTTCGTTTCATACTGTCACTGTGTGTAGTGGCTTCTGTGCCCCATTTCTGTTGCTCAAGAGACTAGTATAAAGCTTCTAAAAATTCAAGGGGTAACTTATCTCCTTCCTATTCAAACTAACATTTGGTTCTATATATGAAAGATTCTTTTTTTCTTAAGTTTTTTTCTGGTATATTTTAGCTATACATGATGTTAACATTCATTTTAGGGAATTGTATATCATATATCTTACCTCTTCCTTTTTTCCATTCCCCTCCTCTCCTTTCAGCCCTTCTTCCCCGCATTTACAAAAGCTGTTTCCATTTCCTCCTTTTCTTGTTCTTTCCTTCCTCTTCCCCTATCCCTTTCTCTCCTCATTTGAGCATTTTCTTCCCATTTTTGAAAATTCATTATATATTTTGGTCCTTATTTCTACTTTTGGTTTCTCATACTAGAGAAACAATGCAGTATTTAAACATTTGTGTCCAACTTATTTCACTTAAGAGTATGGTCTCAAAATGTGTTTTGTTTTAGCTAGAAATGCCTCGAACTCATCCCTTGTTAGGTCAGAGTAATACTCCATTATCTAGAAGAAACATATATATATGGTAGTGGGGATTCAACTCAGGACCTTGCATTTGCCAGGCAGGCACAGCACCACTGAGCTACATCCTAGCCAAACCACATCTTCTTTTTCCATTTGTTGCTTGACAGGCCTTTAAGTTATTTCTAAGATTTAACTATTACAAACTATGCTGCTATAATCATGGGTGTGCGTATATCTCTGCAGAATGATGCTTTTAATTCCTTTGAGATGATACTAAACTTAGTCAAACCGAAGGAAAGATTTAATTTCTCAAGCACAGACAGAAACAGGAAAGACATTTTCTTTTGCCAGACCTTTGATTAAAAGGCTCCAAAGAAATAAAAGAACACATGTACTAAACTAAAATCAAAATAGATTGGAGACCTAACTTAAAACAGAGACACTAAACCTGCTGCAAAACAGGTTAGGTAGAACTCTTGAAGACACTGGCTTAGGGAAAGCCTTTATGAACAAAACTTCTATATGGTTGTGGATTTAGTTCAATGGTTCCAGCATCTGCTTTGCAAATGTCAGGTCCCAAATTCAATCCCTGGTAACCACATATCACACAATGCTGGGTGGCTCACACCTGCAATCCCAGCACTCAGGAGGCAGAGGAAGGCGGATTGCTGTAAATTTGAGGCCTGCTTGGGCTGCACGGTGAGTAGAGAAGAAACACTCCCCAACAGGCAGGCAGGGAAGGCAGAAGCAGTGAGACACTAGCAGCAACCTGCCTCTCCCTTTTATCTCTTCCATGCTACCTGCCCTTTGGGTGGCCACCCACACCCAGGTCGGGCCATCCCATTATCCACACCCAGAACCATGCAAAGCCACTATTGGCCGAATTTAGCATTCACACACCCTTAATCCCAACATCACATACCCTAGATCCAGAAACTCTGAAAAGCCCCACCTATAACTGCATGAGGCTGGGGGGGATCTACATTCAAACCACAACACAGAAGCATACACATGTGACATATGCCTGGCTGGTTTTCTCTTATAAATATTGTTTTCTTCCCAGAAGATAACCTTTATTAAAGGGTTTATTTGTTTATTTGCAGTTCTGGAGAGTGAATCCAGGGTCTTATGTGTGCACGCACATACTCTTCCATGGTTTCTTTCTTTTTTTTTTTTTTTTTTTTTTTTTTTTAGGTTTTTTGAGACAGGGTCTCGCTTTGTGGTTCAGGCTGGCCCTGAGCTCAGCCTCCAACTCACATCACAATCCTCCTGCCTCTGCCTCCCGAGTGCTGGGATTACAGGCGTGAGCCACCACGCCCGCCACTATGGTATATGGTACTGGTTGCTGCTGGGTGTGAGTCTCCACACCCAGTATTGTTATGTGGTTACCGGGGAATCGAACCCGGGCCCTTGCGCTTGCAAGACAGGCGCTGGAACCACTAACTCCCCGGCCCTTCTTTCTTTTTTTAAGGTAATACAAGGAAGCTTTTTTATTTGAAGGCATGACTGGATAAGCAGTCTTGTTTACAACCGAACCTCATGCAGGTACAGGGCAGGTAGCATGGAAGACAGCAAAGGGAGAGGCAGGCTGCTGCTAGTTTCTCACTGCTTCTGCCTTCCCTGCCTGCCTGCTGTGGAGTGTTTCTCCTCTGTGATGCCCCTCTGCCATGCTTCCCCACCTTAGAGTCAGTTGACTGTGGAGTGAAACCTCTAAAAATGATGAACTGCAATAAACCTTTCTTCCTTTAACTTATAATATTGGTCACTTTTTCTTAGCAACAAGAAAAATAACTAAGACATTGTGCTTGTGTGTACAAGTGTGCTTCTGTGTACATATGTTCTGTGTGCATGTGTATGTGCCTGTGTTCATGTGTGTGTACACATGCATACCTATGTGTGCAGGCATGGGGATGCATATGCTTGTATGCCATGAGAAAAACTGGCATTTAAAGTCAGTGATAAAACAGAGATACTTAATAAATAGCTAAAGATTTAATCAAAGTAAAATTGAAATTACCTCACTCCTTATATCAAAACAAATTCTAGCTAGATCAAGTATTTGGTTTTAAAAATACAAAGTATCAAAAGTACTAATGTTGTTTCAGTTCTGTTTTAAAAAGAAATCACAAAAGTAGATGTCAGTGTAATTAATTTTATACAGAAGATAGCTGTTTGGATTTACCTAATGTATTTGGGTTTACTTGGAATCTTTATCACCCTTTAGTTTATTATAGACCAATCTTCCTGGGGTCAGAACCAGGACCCTGTCCCTATAGGTCAGCATTCTTCTATACCCCACACCTACTCTTTTGTCGTACTGGGGATTGAACCCAGAGCCTTCACATTGAACTACAATTCTAAGCCCTTTTTAATTTTTTTTCTTTGAGATAGGGTCTCACTTTGAGATTCAAGCCAGTCTTGAACTCATGATGTTGTCCAGGTGAGACTGGAACTCACAGCTATCCTCCTGCCTCTGCCTCCCAAGTGCCAGGATCACAGGCATAAGCCACCATACCCAGAACTGTGGTATGTGGTACTGATTGTTGGTGGGTGAGTCACCATGCCTGGCATTGTTGTATGTGGTTACCAGATCGAACCTGGGCCTTTGCGCTTGCAAAACAGGCACTGGAACCACTGAGCTAAATCTCTGGCCCCTGGCCACATTCTTTTTATCCATTCACGAATTGGTAGATATTTGGGTTGCTTCTAAATCTCAAGACTCTTGATTCCACTGGTGAGTCCTTGTAATGAAGGGCTTTGGGACAGGGTGTGGGCACCCACAGGGCTTTACTCATATGGTGGATCTGCTCTACTGCACGCCTGTCCCACTCGAGGCCAGGTGCTCAGTCCTTCCTGGTGGGAGCAGTTCTGTGATCACACTTATCTCACACGATGGGGGTTGAGGGGACCACATATATTTTGTGAGGCACCGCAAACTGCAAAGGGTTCCTGTCACAGCTTGTGTCTAGATGCCCCCATAAAGCCTAATGTAGCCACAGGTGGCTGGGACTGATTCAGGATTAATGGCGTGGGTGCTATCCACCATGATGGTAGCCTGGATTGGATATAAAAGATAGGAGGCTTGTCGCTTGTTGCTTATTGTTGCTGCACACATACAATCTGGGTGCTTGTCTTCTGCTGTGACAGCCGTCTGCCATCCCAACCTGGGTTGGAGCCAGCTGATTTTGGATTAAAACCTCTATAAAATGAGTCAAAATAAACATTTCCTCAGGTTTTTTTTTTTTTTTTTGAGACAGGATTATGCTATGCTATTCAAGCTGGCCTGAAACCACTGTGTAGCCCTGAATGGCCTCAAATTCACAGCAACTCTCTTACCTCAGCTTCCTGAGTACAGGAATTATAGGCATGTGCCACCCCTTCCTCCACCCTTCCTTCCTTCTTTTTTTTTTTACAAAGTTCATCTGATGATAAATTCTAAGGTCAATTTTTATTTCTATAAAAAAGGCAATCAAAACAATATAAAACACATTGAAAGGTATTACTGAGTGAGCTTCAAGTGGAGCTTGACTCTGCAAAGACTGAGTCCAAAGAGAAAAGGAAGGCCATCTTGTTCCTGGGCTGGGCTGCCGGCTGCTCCGAAGGAAGGGGCCAGCAGGGGCTCTGGCAACCCCAGACGGACGCCAGATACGAAGCTGAATCCAGCCAATTCCAAGCCCACAAAGGGTCAAACTGTGCCAAGGGAGGGCTGTGGTGGGGCTGCTGCCGAGGAGAGTCACAGAGCGCGGTGGCACATTCCGATGGAGATCGGGGATGGAGGAGCCTGGAGTTGGAAATGGATATTCTGGCTTCTGCTCTGCTCGTGCTCACCAGCGGACCTTCTAAGGTGGCTGCAGAGATGATGCAGAATCTTGGCCTCAGGAGACTTTTTCGTGAGAAATTCATCATCGTCTCACAAGCGCAGTGTCCTCAGCTGGCAAGCCCTCCCTCCAGTCACCAGGCCTGGCACCGAGGATTTCCTACACAGCCCAGATAAGGCTACAGTTCAATCAGGTCTACACAGATAGTGGGACTTGCCCACTTAATCCACACTGTTGTGGAAACATGAGCCAGATTTTTACAGAAGAGCTGGGTCTCTCTATGCAGGGCTTTTTTTTTCCATTTTCTTTTTTTGGGGAAGGTGTTTGCTTATTTTGTAGTTTTTTTTAAAAGGATTGTTATAGGTTGGCATCAGGAGAATTTGAACCAACTCCCATAGAGGGAAGTGTGACATGGGAGAGGAAAAGCCACCAGAGCCACTTCTCTGCAGTGAAGACGGGATCTGGGACTTGGAAAGAGAATCCATGAAAATCTAACTGAATACAAGCAGAGTGGGAGTTGCCAGGGCACAGACGGAAGGGGAGCCACAACCCTTATTTTTCTTTT
>PVIR01039780.1:0-13714 GCA_004026965.1 Petromus typicus
TCACTTTTGTAGTTCAGGCTGGCCCTATGTAGACCAGGCCCAGCATTGTAGTGTGTGGTACTGATTGCTGATGGGCGTGAGTCACCACACCCAGCATTATGGTATGTGGTTACCAGACATCAATTTGAGACCTTACATTTGCAAGGCAGATGTTAGAACCACTGAGCTAAATCCGCCACCCAACAAAGGGACGTTTTAGAGTGATAGAATTATTCTGTAGTGGATATATGACGCAAGCATTTGTTAAAACCTATTGAACTATACATGACAAGAATTACTTCACTGCCGGACATGGTGACTCACACCTATAATCCTAGCACTCAGGAGGCAGAGGCAGGAGAATTGCTATGAGTTTGAGCCCAGCCTGTACTAGATAGAGAGTTCAGGGCTAGCCTCAACTACAAAGTGAGGCTCTGTCTCAAAAAACTTAAAAATTACTTCAGTATAATAAAAACTATTAGAAATCCTAGGGTATTGGAGGTATCCAGGATAGAATACAAGCTGTGGATAAATGAATCTAACTTTATTACAAAGTAGGACATAATCTCCCTGAAGGGAGAAGAAAAGAAAGCTAACCTAAATAACTTTCAACTTTGAAATATAGTACTTTTTCTAGATAGTATGAGGCTAAAAAAAAAGAACTGTAGATAAACATTGTACTCTGTTTGTTTCTAATAAGGACTTATAGATAAGCAAGCCAGGTTTCCCACTATCAGAAAAAGAAGTTATAAATAAGCACGGGAGTTCAGAGGTAGGAAGGATGAGAAGGTTGTAATATACCCCAGGGAGCTGGACTAGAGTCAGAGAGATGAACATGAACTCGTGATTATTTTAATATATGTATATACAGATAGATATAGAAATAGATAATTGAGTATATAACATATAATCCCTAGCTCTTCTGCTGACAGTGCCTATGGTGGGAATGCCTACATCTAAGGTTCTAAATAAGATTCTCTGTAAAAATCAACTGGTTTTCTCAGGACACGTGGTTGATTCTGGGACTACAGCAAGGAAATACAATATTACCTTGAAGCTACTTGTAGTGTCTGAAAGTAGGGAAATTTTTTTTTTTTTAAGAAAAAAAATGAGGTATGTCAAAAGGACATAGGAACTTTTTTTTTTTTTTTTTTTTTTTGAGACGGAGTCTCTATATATAGTCCAGGCTAGCCTTGAACTCATGACATAGCCCAGGCTGGCCTTGAACTCAGGATGATCCTCCTGTCGCAGTCTCCTGAATGCTAGCATTATAAGTATGTGCCACTATGCCCAGCTAGCAGGTGATCCAAAGAGCTCACAATTGTCAAAGATGCAATACTGTAATTTGAACAAATCAATACAATACTGTGTTATAATCCAAAGAATGAATTCCATAAATTCATACTGATAAAAATGTCTAGATAGATTAAAAGTAAGAGAAAAGGGACAGTTAAGTGCAACAGAGTTCCTTATAAAAAAGTTCCATTTAAATGTAGAAAGAATTAAGTAAATGAAAATTATTATTAAAATAGCACAGTAGGAAATGAACAGGCAAGATCACCTGATGAATGCTAAAATTAGTGACCAAAACTCTAAGAAACAGGGTGGTTACATACTTCAAACTTAACTTCCCCAATATACTTATCACTGTGGCAGTTTTGCTGTATGTCTAAACTCTGATATTCTCTCCAGGAAAGGAGCTTAGTTCTCTTCTCCTTAAATGTGGCCTGGGCTTAGTTATTCACTTCTAAAGAGCAAAATACAAAAGGAGAACACAGTAACTTTATAGAGAATAAGGTGGCACATACCTGTAGCCCCAGAAGCTACTTGGGAGGCTGTGGTGGGAGAACTACCGTGTTCAAGGACAGCCCAGGCACTTAGTGAGATCTCATCTCAAGACACAAAACATTATATAGCAAGGAAATCTGGCAAACATCCCTTCACCAAATGATCAGGCCAATATTTTCCATAATCAACCATATAAATAGAGTGTCCTAATATGAGATGAGAAAGGCTCATCACCTCTGTGATTGTCTCCTCCCAAATTCATAACTTTAAACGTGGGAAAGATTAGAAAAACTAAAACTGAAGGAAGTACAAAAATACTTGTTTATTCATCTTCAAGTGTCAAAGTCATGAAAAACAAAGATCAAGAAATCATCACAGTGGTGGTGCTGCCATCCTTACAAGCACGAGGTCATGAGATCGATCCCTGGTATGGCCAAAAAAAAGAAAAAAAAACCATCCTATACTAGAAGAGAGCAAGGAAACAAAAAAAGTATCATCAGTGGAAACAATGCAAAATCTGAATATAGTTCATTAATTATACAATATTAGATCAAAAGTAATTTCTTAATTTTAATGAATATTCCATAGTTATATAAAATTTTAACATTAGGGGAATCTAGGTTAAGATTATACAGAAACAGGCCAGGGATTTAGCTCAGTGGCACCACATCTGCCTCACAAATGTAAGGTCCTGAGTTCAATTTTTGGTATCTAAAAAAAAAAAAAGTATACAAGAAACTTGCTCTACTATCTTTGCAACTCTTTCCTAAAACTGAAATTATTTACAAACTAAAATTTTTTTTAAATTAAAAAGGTCTGCCTTAATTACTGCTACAAATTTGTGCTACTGAAATAATTTGCAATAAGCCAAGGATAGCAAAATTGCTGAGATATTGGAAAGTTTATGAGGCTATACTTTATAAAATCATGCATACAAAATAAACAACTCATCTATGTTCTCCAAGTATTTATCACAGAAGTTTTTGCTTTCTTGATATAGCAAGTAGTGGATATTTTCAGAATTATTTTCTAAAAGAGAAAAGTAAAGCAAATGTAATGTTCTTTTACCTGGTTTGTCTCTAAAAATAAATAAGACTGACTTATTTAAGTGTTGTTGTGGGGTAAGTTGTGGATATACTAGTTGCTGTAATTATAACAGTAGGATAAAAATATGTCATATACAGGTGAGGTATGTAGCTCAGTGGAAAAACATTTGCCTAGCATGGCACATGTCCTAGTTTGGATCCCCAGCAATGCAAAAACAAAAACAAAAAATGCCTTCTATATCAATTAAGAAGGTAACTACAGCATACTGAAGTTCATGTATGATTTCTAGGAAGATATCTATGTCTTACAGTATAACTACTTTTGTATGGATCTAAGCAGTAAGAACTGCTTATGTAACATACCTCTAAATCTTGATATTTTAATGTTATGTTAGTGGTTTCAGAGAGAGGCCATATTTATCTGATGGCATTGATAATAGCTATCTCAAAATTTGCTTATTCAAAGTTCTTGGGATATAAGGATAGACTAGATTTATTTTTAACTCTTGAGGATTTCTAAGACTTCTTGTTTCTTGCAAAGCCAGAAAAAGCATAATTAGAATTTTTGTTATTGTATTTATTATTATTATTGTATTTATTTAATGTATATTTATCTGGCAGTCCTTGATACCTATGTGAGGACATGGTAGGAAATATGATATTTAATAAGTGGTCCTTCACATATTATGTACATAGACATTTGTGGCTATAAGAATATTGATTTAGAAAGGCAAATTAATGCAGAGATTTAATAGAACATGGATTGGGAAGTCATACAGAATAGACTGGCTTCCCTGGCTCTTATATAAATTATCTTTCTAAAATTGCTTCACTTTTCCAGGCCTGTTTTCTGTTCTGTAAAATGAAGACTGGGTGAAATGACAAATGTATGGTGCACACATAAAATAAGCATTTTAGCAAAGAATATCTATTAGCAGAATTCAAGACAGTAAGGATTCAGTTAAGACTCTGTGTTTAATAATTTAAAGAAATTCTTTACATCTCACTGCCAGTAAAAGGACTTGAATATTAACAAGTGTAGTTTTTTTATTTTCTAACCCTAATGATGTATGGAGTTACATGGTTCAAAGGCCTGCTGCAGAGTCCCAGGGAACGATACCAGAGCCAGCGGTGGGCCAAATGAACTCAAGACTCTGGAGCACAAACTTAGGAATCTACTTTAAAAACAAAACGAAAGTAAACTAACTCTCATCTGGTTCTGAAGACTGTTATCCATATTTGGGTACCACTGAGATAAAACATCATTGGACACGGGTATACTGAGTGAACCTTGTCATGTTGGGATCAAAGTGCTAAAGGAAAGGTTACAATGAGAGTATGTCTGTGATGCTTCATAAATTGCAAAACACTACCAATGGAGGTGACTGTTAAGCAAAAGGGAGGGATCTTGGACTGCTAGTGCTGGAGAGACGGGACCCACGGAAGTTAATGTAACCTGTTAAAAAGTTAGATAGCAAACCGGGCAAAATATATATGGTGTTACAATGCAAGTGCTAAATGGGTTTCAGAGAAATAAAATATTATGAGAGAATGAAAACATGGTGACTGAGGAATGTCAAAGTCAGGAAAGACTTCTTGGGGAGATGAGAATAAGGAATTGCTTTGGAAGGATCATTAAAATTCCTGAGCAAAGACAGAGAGAGGCAAGCACCAGACAAGCCTGTGATATGGGTGTTAGACTTGCTATGCTGAAGAAGATTCACACACATAAGAAGAGAGGATGGTGGCCGGAGAAAATTTGTGGAGGATAGTGAACTCTTTAAGGAGCTGGAACAATCTTGTAAGCAGAAAAGAGCCAGAGATTTTTTAATAGTGTTTTAGTAGATGGAAAGCAAGGAAGTGAAAGCAGAATCCAAGGGTCTGTGGAGACACTAAATTCAGGGAGCTACTGCAGTGTTCTAGGAATGGGGCAATGGAAATGGAGAGAAACAGGCAGCATAAGTGCCATAAGAGGAACTGACTTGGATCTTTATATAGATTAGAGGAGTGAGACGGGGGGGGGGGGGGGGGGATGGAGGGAAGCCACTATGAGCCTGGCGGATTTTGAGTACAGTGACACCACAGACAAAAATAAGACTGGAAGAAAAAAAAATTGCTCTGAGACAGACAGCAGCATAATTATAGTGTCTCATAGGGAAAATTTGTACACAACTTACCTTCATGTGCTCAAAATCTGTTATTCCCATCTGAGGGAGATTTGAGCAGTTTACATGGATGAGTTTGTTGCCACCGATGAAATTTGCAGTAAAACACTCCTGTCAATACAAAAATAGCACATTAAAGTGTGCTGAAATTAGAAGGATGGAAAGGGATCGTGCTTTCCAGCTCTATTAGGATACAAAACTCATTTTGTATCCTAATAGACTACATAGTTTTAAAAGCTCTTGATCAAATGTCATGCTGCTACTTAAAATTTTTTCTGCATGCTATAGGGCTTTATGGTGTTTGTTTCCTTACGGGAGAGCGAACTCAGACTTTGTACATATTAAGTAAGTTCTCTACCATCGAGCTACATCCCTACTTTATGTCTCATCCAGTTGGATTTTTAGTACAGGAAGTATAAAAGGTTTCAGATCTTGTGTTGTTTTGTGGTAGCCTAAAAATCACAATTGGCATCAGCCAATTAAGAGAAGTACACTATCTTTTCTGTAAAACTACTTTCAGTTAATCAGCCAAATTATAGTAACCTCTTAACTGCTTCTCATGTTTAGGGTACATAAGATTAATAGCAGATATTTAAGATAAGGGAATTGCCACTAAAACAACTTGACAACGTACCAGAAAGTCTGAGGTAGACAAAATCAGTTTTAAAGTACAGTTTTCTATGAAAAGAGGCTACAAGGAATCCTTTATGAAAGCACTGCAGAGAAGTGTAATCTCTAGGATTAATGAAAGACACAAACATATGTGACCTTCTTTTTCTCCTCAAATACCAATAACCCACAGTGGCAAGGCTTAAATTAATACCCAGTTACAGTTTAGGGATGTAGCTTAGTGGTAGGGTGTATGTTTAACATCCAAGGGCCTGGGTTTGATTCACATCTTCAAATCCAACTTATTCTTCCAGAGTCTAGGACTTTTCTGTACTTCTACTGAAAAAGAGGCAAGGGGTCAGGTCCAGGTAGAGGAAATATGAGGTAAGTTGAGAATATGGAATTTCAAGTTATATTTGTATACCTTGTATTGAGGGAAGCCAAGATGGCTAATCCACTCTGCAACCTCCTCTGGGGTCCATTTAAGAAACTCAAATTTTGGCTCCATCCTTTCTGGGGGCCTGGAATCTTTATCTTTAGGTACCAGATCTTCCATCTCTTGGGACAAATCTACAGATTCACGAAAGGACTCTTTTAATTCCACTTGAGACTTTGGGAAATGTATGTCTGAATAATCACTGAAATCATCAAGCTGAAACAATTTTGAGACTGCCTGAACATTCTCATAATGTACAACTAAGTCTGCTTCCTTTTCATAACTGCCTAATGCATAGTCATCTCCAATTATATCAGGTTCTTTGACTTCTAACTCTCTTGTTTTATATTCAGGGTGTGTTAGTTCACTCTCATTTTCTTCAGAAAATTTTATATGTGTTTCTCTTAATTTGGCTTCATCTGGTAACTCCAAATTTTTCTCCTCAGTTGACTCTGATTTTCTCTCCTCTTGAAGTGGTTCAGTCATCTGTGGTGGCTCGTGACCTGTTTCCTCAGTTGATTTTCTTGGTTCCATTTTTGGAAACTCCAATTGAGTCTGTTCTGGTGACTCTAAGCCTTTCTCCTCGGCTGAGTGTCTCAGTGTTTCCTCTGATTCTAACTTCTCTGTCAGTGGCAGTCCTATTTTATCACTGGAATTTCTCTGCTTCTCATTTTGATCTGTTGGTTTAGTATCCTCTAGTGGCTCTGGAATTTCCCTCTCAATTGACTTTCTTGGTGTCTTCTCTTCAACATCTGGTTTGATCTCCTGTAGTTGTACTGAGCCAGTCTCTTCTGGTGTCCCTGGAATCTTTTCTTCATCTGACCTTTTTGTGTCCTCTGGAAATGTTGATGTGGTCTCCTCTGATGGTTCTAGACTTGTTTGGACAATTGATTTTCTTGAGTTTTCCTCAGCATATGCAAATTCCAGTGGCCCTGAAACTTTCTCTTCAATTGATTTTCTTGTTTCCCTAGATGGCAACTCTGGTATAGTCTGTGAAGATGACTCTCTTTTTATCTCATTAGATGACTTTCTTTCCATCTCCTCTGCAACCTCTGGTTTAATCTCTTCTGGAGGCTGTAGGTCTGTTTCCTCATATTTCTCTCTAAATGACTTCTCTGGAACCTCCTGTTCAGTCTGCTCTAGTAACTCTAATCTTGTCTCACTGGTTGTGGTCCCTGGAAGCTCCGATTTGGTTTCCCCTGGTAGCTGTATATCTTTTACTGTAGTCCATTCTGTAACATCTGATTTAGCCTCCTCTGTTGGCTCTAGGTCAGGTTCCTTACCCTTTTCTTCCACAGGCACTGTCAAATTCTTGTCAAGCTTGACTTGCGTTTCTCCCAATATCTCTGACTTCAACTCTTGGGAAAACCCTGGTTCGCCTGGAATAAATAGGTCCGTTTGGTTCTCCTTGGGGATTTCTTCCTCAGATCCCCACTTCGGTTGCAGTTGTACATTCTTTTCATTCTCTAGCTCCTTCTCTTTAAAATCGTCTACCTCAGTCTCCAGTGGCTGTGGCTCTTGGTCAGTCTCTAAGGGTAGTTCTGCACCAGCTTCTGCCATGGTGGACGGTTCAGCATCTTCGAACAATTGACCAAGTCCGGGCATTCCAGGTATCTTAGCCTCTGGCTTCTCATTTTCATCTGGGTCGGGATAGTTATCATTTGGAATTTCAGACATTATGCAGTTCAGCCGACGCGCTCAGGCCTCCTAGCAACCCTAACTTCCGACAGCGTCTCTATGGATACCTCGTTTTCCGGTAGTGTCTTCCTGAATCTTTTCCAGATTTTATTGATTCTTCCAAGCCCTAACTCTAAAGATTGGCCACCAAAAGCAGGCAGTAACTTTCTCCACTTCCCAGTCTCCTGCCTCCGCGAGCGAGAGGTCCCGCGGGCGCTCTGACGCTGGCGCGCTCCTCCCGCGGCTGCCGCGCGGCTTCTTCCGGCCAGGGCCCCGCTCGGCTCTTCGGCTCGCCGGGGCCGCGCTCGTCCTACTTCGGCTGTTTCCGGAGCCGCTAGCTGCTGGCGGCGCAGACTGCAGATGTCGGACCCGCTGGCGGCTGAGGGGCCGGGCTCCTGGAGTCCCGCAGCCCGCCGAGGGTCGGCAGGCGGCGTCGGGGACGGCCCGGGAGTGGAGGGGAGCCGGGCGGCCGCCTCAGGTACGCAAGGCGCAGACACTGGCGGGTGGGTGCCGCCCGGCCTCGGGGCCCCGCACCTCGGCGCGAGTCTCCGCGCGCCCTGCCGGGGCTCGCGGCGGAGCGAACTCGACTCAGCCCTTTCGCTCACAGGACCGCGCTGCTCCGGGACGCGACCCCTGTCCCGCCGTCGCCGCCACCTCCACCTCCACCCGGTCCCTGGGTGCACTCGGGCTTGTTTTCCCCTCCGTTTCGAAACGCCTCGGTTCCTGTCCCGCTTCCTCCTCAGCTCAGCCCAGATGGTCGTGACAGGGTTGTTCTGCCCAGCGCCCGCCGGGGTCGCGTCGCGCCTCGGTTTGCGGACCTCACCTCGGCTGCGCACCGGCCTCGCTGCCCCTGCTTCGGGCTCCCCGCTGACACCCCGCACCTCCGCCCGCGCCCCGGCGTGGCCCGTCGCTTTCCTCTGTCTAGAGCTGGCTTCGCCCTCGCCGTAGGCCCCTTTCGCTCGCGCCATCCTCTCCATCTCCTAGACAGGGAGATGAGAAGCAAAGTCGTACTAGGTAGACTCTGAGGTCTTGAATGAACACAGTAGACACAGTAGACAGAGCAAAAGCGGAAAATAGAGGTGGCTTCTCATTCTCCAAGGTTCTCATTTTTCTTGTTTGAGTCATTGTCTCCATTTCTACTCATACAAGTTTCTCCGTGTGGATTACTTCACGGTGTAACGATGAAAGGGACACGTTGTCCCACTGTTACCTTTTAGACTCGGGATCACCACATACGATGCAATTAAAGGATTCTTTTGAAATACAGTGATAGAGGAAAGAAGGGGTTACTTTTTTAAAAGGCAAATAATTTTCCAGGTCTGAAGTTAAAATAGACACCATAAAGTACAGTGGTTGAGGGTGTTACTGTGGAGCCAGGGTGTGTGGATTGAAGTCAGTGTCCTCACTTTAACTGAGTTTGGGCAAATCTCGCTCGGTTTTCTCTCCCCTAAGATGTGGTTACTAACAGTATCTGCCTCTAGAATAACATGAGCCACAGTGTCTAAAGCATTTCCCCTTGACATCCAAAGTACACACTATGTACTCATTATGAGTATAAGGTCTGTTTTTGCTCAATTACACTCCCAGTGCTGCCAGGGAAAGTGTTCCTGGATGTATCTCTTCCAATGTGGTGGTTTTTCTCCTTGTACCTCAGATATCTCCTATTTCCTAATTTTTCACACATACACACTCACACACACGAACTCTGTAAACTGTGCAGCTCTTTCTCATGACTTTTTTACTTTAAAATATTTTTTCCTTTTGAACTTATAATGCTTTGTATTAAATTTAATACTAATAGCATGTATTTAATATTATACCAATAGAAATTCTAACCATGATTTCTGAAAGATTAAGCAAATAAGCTCTTACAAAGGTGCGTAAATCTCTTAAACATCTGCCCCTATATGTGCCGATATTTGTAAGTTAAGCATGTTTTCATTTCTCTTTAAGTCTTCAGTGTGTTTATGCAAATAATACTCAAGCATTTGAATAGAAAGTTGTCACCGCCAGATTGAACCCAAGGCCTTCACATTGAGTTACATCCTCAGCCTTTTAATAATTATTTTGAGAAAGGATATTTTTAAACTGCCTAAACAGCATTCAGACTTGCAAATCCACCCCCCCCACACACACACACACAATGTGCTGTGAATACAGACATGTGCTGTGTCTGGTTTAAATAGAAAGGTTTTAAGAGTATTTCAGTGATATATTGGAAGTGAGAATGTCCTCCACCATGACTTCCTCCTTCCGGGAAATTGGTGGACATAATTTCAGTTACTTTCTTTTGTCCTCAGAAAGCAGGATGATAGTTGATTTCTGCTTATGTCATGTAGAAATTTGTTATTAAAAGTCCAGAATAAACTCTTCCTCTTAAAATAGGCTTTGTTGCTAATAAAATAATAGGAATGATGACTTATATGTATTAAATGCTTGCCTTGTGTCAGAATAGGGAAAAATTTTGCTTTTATTTTCTGATTTAATCTTGGCAACAATCATTTTCTTCCCAATTTACAGAGGAAGCAAGTGTAACTGAGAATTTAACTTGTCTTAATTTGCTCTGGAAGTTTTCTTTGTCCATATGAAATTGGCTTTTTGTTATGATATAGTTTATAGTTATTTCTTGTTAGTGACTTTTGATCCGTTATTGGTACTCCAGGACAAGTGACAGTCTTTGTCCACAAGGTGTTTTCAGTTTATTGATATGGAAGTTCCACAGAAAACATAAATAATTCAAAATGTTATATAATCGGATATCTTTTATTATAGTTATTTTTGTGCTTATCCCCCAAGAAATCTTCTTGAGTGGAATCTATCATGCTTGTTTTGCCCCTAGAATCCCCAGTGTGTCTCAAATGTCTGTAAATATTGGCTGAGTTAAGCGACGAAAGTTTGACTTTCCCTCAGTGAAAAGATCTGAAGGAATGTCCAGTGCATGTGAGGAATTAGGGCTGAAGCGATCAAGAATGCACCTTTGATTAGAATAGTGATTATTTGACACCCTATGGGACTGCTGACAATGTCTGAAAACATTTTGGTTTGTGAGAACTGAAGGCAGCTGTTACTAACATCTAGTGACTATAACCCAGGGTTGTTGCTCCAGCCTGCAGTGCACTGGATAGTTCTACAGAGAAGAGCTGGCTCCGAATGTCAGTAGTGCTACTTTTGAGAAGCCCCAGGTTGAAGTTAACCTGGGTTTCCAAAGAAGCATGGGAATGCTTGGTTTGAGTGCTTGGAAGTGAACCTAAAAAATAGCTCAAAATTAGATGTTTGGATCTTTTTGCCACTTTCCACTAGAAAGTGATCAAGTGAGTGAGCAGTGGAGATATTGAGAAGGAATGAAAATGAAAGAAATTGACAGATTTTCTTAGGCAAAACCACTAAGAGTGAGGTTGGATAGTCAGTAATGGAATTAAGAGTATTTTTCAGTACTTTATTCTTTCAAAGCAAGAATCTGTCATTATCCAGAGTACCATAACTTAATTTTCAAAAGTTCTCTGCAAGGGTCTTCATGTTTGTCAGCTGAGGTTTTGCTAAAAAGGAATAAAACCACTCTGTAATGATCATAGTATTTATTTGTTTTTGTTTTTGTTGTTGTTTATTTGTTATTGAGACAGGGTTTTGATTTGTAGTTCAGGCTGATTCTAAATTCAGCCTCAAACTCAGCAATCCTCCTGCCTCTGCCTCCCAAGTGCTGGGATTATAGGTGTGAGCCACTATACCTGGCACTGTGGTATGTGGTACCAATTGCTGATGGGTGTGAGCTACCACACCCAGCTTTGTTGCATATGGTTACCAGGGATGAACTCGGGGGGCCTTGTCCTTGCAAGGCAGGCTCTGGAATCGCTGAGCTAAATCCCTGGCCCTTTTATTATTTTTTTTAATGAGCTATAATTGTTTGAAGTAGTTTTTTTCTTTTTTAATTTAAGGCCTCTAGGTTCTCCAGTCTCCAAGAGAAAGAAATCATTTATCTGTATCATGAGACTGAGGCATACATGTTATATCACTTAAGGCAAGTAATAAGTCATTTTTTTAAGTCTAGAGAACTTGGTGAAAATAAAGATCAAGATCTTTTATGACTGAGGTCAGCAAGATCATAGACTGGGGTGTCTGAGCTATAATTGCATTTATATGTTGAGAACTGGAAATGGGTCAGGTAAGTTTGTTCACGGTTTAATGTGTGCAGTATGTCTTTTTGCAATGAGGGAAATGTTACATATTAGTGGCTATTTCAATTTAAATTAATTAAAAATAGTATTTGGTGACTACCGTATGGGTTGGTGCAGAAGGGTAGTTTATGTTGAAGAACTTTATGCTTTTTTAAGTTTTCTACTGTGCTTTTGTGTGAGAACATTAAAAGTTTTCCTGCCTACAGCTCTTTTTCAGTGATTCTTGTTTCTTAAGATAGTTGATAGTCATGTCATAATCCATACCATACTGGATAACTCAAGATACAGATTCTAAATGACTGTTCAGGACTGTGTCTTGCTCTTAAAGGTTGAAGAGAAATTGGGTTACATGGTCCTTGGATTTGGTAGGAATATAAAAGTCAGGCAGTTTGTTTTTGTTTGAATTTTTTGAGTTTATAATCACATAGCCTGCTTTTAGATCTTCTTCTTTGAAATAAAAAAAGACTAAGCTAATTATCTTTGCAGCCTGTTTAGTGAAGGGGAAGTCCTATGAGACCTGTTCAAATGAAACCCTGACCTAATTTTCAAGTCTTGGGGGAAAAAACCCTGTTTTTTGGTTCTCTTTGTAGCGAAATACACAAAACATAGTAAGTTTGAATCTGTAGCATGATCACACTGTGGGGTAAGTAACATTAAAAGAGAAGTCACATTTTAAGAATTGTCAAATAGGGCTAGGGATTTAGCTCAGTGGTTCTGGTGCCTGCCTTGCAAATGCAAGGTCCCGGATTCGATGGCAACCACATACAACAATGCTGGGCATGGAGACTTACGCCCACCAGCAATCAGAACTAGATACCACAGTGCAGAGTATGGTAGCTCATGCCTGTAATCCCAGCATTTGGGAGGCACAGGCAAGAGGACTGCTGTGAATTCAAGGGTAACCTGTGCTACATAATTAGTTCAGGGTCAGCCTGAACTACAGAAGGGAGACCCTGTCTCAAAAAAAAAAAAAAAAAAAAAAGATGTGGTAATTTGAGTTCTGACTTCTCTAGAGAATAATGAAAACTAGATTATCTTTCACTACTGAAAGAAAATAACTAACAATATTTTTTCCTGTGAAAATATTCAAAGATGAAAGTAGAAAAAAAAAGTTGTATGTAGACAATCAAAAAGATTTATTACCAGCAGACGCACACCAGAGGAACAACTAAATCCTCAGTTAAAGTCAAAGTGATCCCAGATGAAAATAGCAATTTAATATCTCTTGTTAACATATGTGCAAAAACTACTCAACAAAATAATAGACTGAATTTGGAAATTCAGGCCAAGTTCTTTTTTTTTTCAGTATTTTGAAACAAGGTTTGGCTGTGCAGTTCAGACTAGCCTTGAACTCACTATGTAACCCAGGGAGGCCTCGAACTCAAGGCAATCTTCCTGTCTCATCCTCCTGAGTGTTGGGGTTACAAGTGTGAGTCACCACGACTGGTTCAAATTGAATTTTTTATTTTGTACCAAGGATGGACCTCTGGACTTATTGCTTGCAAAGCAGACAAGGCATCACTGAGTTAAATCTCCCACCCCCAGTTAAGTGTTTTCAGGAATGCAAATTTGTTTTAATGTCAAAAAAAGTCAATGTTGGGCCGGGGAGTTAGCTCAGTGGTTCCGGCACCTGTCTCACAAGGGCAAGGACCCGGGTTCGATTCCCCGGTAACCACATAACGATACTGGGTGTGGAGACTCACGCCCAGCAGCAACCAGTACCACATACCACAGTGCCGGGCGTGGTGGCTCACGCCTGTAATCCCAGCACTCGGAAGGCAGAGGCAGGAGGATTGTGATGTGAGTTTGAGGCTGAGCTCAGGGCCAGCCTGAACCACAAAG